>MU706975.1:252423-304639 GCA_026770625.1 Nicotiana glauca
AATTCTTTCAAACTAGAATATATATATATATATATATATATATATATATATATATATATATATATATGACTCGCGTTATTAAGCATGCCAATGCCATATCTCTAACCTTGCCACCTAATACAATTTGACTTAAGAGTCATTTGTTTGGTTAGTGGCTTGATGCCACGTAAGGGTGAGGTGGGTATTTTCAATTTTTATTCACCTATTAGGTAATGCTCCATTACCCGGTACTTAACCAATTACTCGCATAGTTAAGAATTATTTTCAATTACTTAAAATACTATTTACTTTTAACACATTTTATGTAACCTACTATCATGGTTATGTGGTATCATATAAAATCAAAACATATATTATTATTTCATTAAAATATCCATGTAAAAAATGCATATATTTTTTCAACTTATAATTTTTTTAATCTCATATAAAGAGTACAAATTTTCGTACGCTTAATTCTTAAAATGGTAAAAAAATAACCTTCTTTCTTGTAAGAAAATAATTTCTATCTTTACAACAATGAAAACCTCATAAATGTTTCTCATATTATGCATATAATTTAAAACATATTCGAAAATAGTAATACTAATAACTATATGAAATCATATTTTTCAAACCCTTTTTTTTACAATAATGTCCCACTCAAAATACCATGTCATATATATATATATATATATATAACGGTATCAAGGTTGTTAAACTTACGGGGTGTAACACGGGATCACTTCCTATAGCATTGATTGTCTTCCTTGGATAATCTTTGTCTTGGATTTCCGTGGTTGGATAGCTATAATGAGATTTTGATCCGATTTGAGGTTGAAGACTAGTCGAATTAGGTAAGTGGCTTTCCTAACGTTGGTTTAAGTAAATTTTTTCTCATAAATGATATTTTTTTTATACATGCGAGGGGTGAAATATATGCGAGGTGACGAGGGTATATGTATGTGTTAGGGTTATCTATGCTCGAGTTTGATTATATGCTTTTAAATTTACCTTGTTGAAGATTGTGATCTTCTCGACTCATGTTTCATTTGTTTCAATGATAATATGAATATAATTATCCATGCTAGAGATTGTGTTGTAGTTATGATATCTTAATTAAATTGATAGATTACTCTTAAGATTGTTAATATACTCGGTTCAGTTGAAGACATATTTTATATTAGGAACACCTATATACATTCGTTATTCTTGTGATATTTGAGTTCCCGTATTCATGCTAAAGGTCATGTTTAAGTTTTGTTGAGATATTTGAATATTATGGATCTCGAAATGTTGGTTCGCCTATTGGTGCGAAGATAATGATTATCTCTCGTGTGAAGTATTATTCTAATTATTCATTATATTCTTTATGCTTCCTACCTTGCTTGGTATTATTTTATATATATATTCTTAGTGATGAAGAGTCAATTGCACGAAGGATTTTTTCACGCTTGTGAGGAAGAGTGATTAGGAAGAGCATTTTCGTGCTTTCTATTATTATTATTATTAAATGAAGGGCGTTTCCGTGAGGAAGATTATATGATAATGGCACGAAGAGTGTTTTCATAGAAGTGAGGATGATAGTTCATGGCACGAGTGGTAGTTCCATGTAGGCGAGGACGAGAGACATGAACTTTATTATGTTCATCCTTTCCTTACATATATTTATATGTCTTCTACTATGCTTGATTGTTGTTACACCTTTGCCTTTTTCTTGTTTGTAGTGTTACATATATGCCTTATATCTTGTTTGGTTGCCGTAACTACATGCACCCTATTTGTTGTTGTTACATCTATTCCTTTTATCTGGTTTAATATTGTCATCTACATGCCTTCTGCCTTATTTGTTACTATTATCTGCATACCTTCTATCTTATTTACTATTTCTACATATATGCCTTCCACCTTATTGTTATTATAGCTATAAGCATTCTACCTTGTTTGGTGATCTTATACATATGCTTGGTGAGGATGAGATAAATGCACGAATGGTCTTGTCGTACAATTTGATTGGATATCTTATGCATGTTTATTGATAAAGGATTGGTTCATGCTCGTTATTTCTCTTTTGACTCTTTCGATATTACTTGTCTTTTCTCTTGTTATTTCTATAGCTTACGACCTGCACATGTTATATTAGTGAGTTGTCTTTTGACTTAAAAACCCCGCCCTTACTTTAATAAGGTTAGTCAAGATGTTTACTGATTGCATGAGGTTGGTTGTACTCTATTCTACTTCTACACTTCGAGTGCAAAATTCAGAGCTGAGTTATTGTAGATCTTGAAGGCTAGCAATGAGGATGCACTCGCATTCTAGCTGCAAGCTACCACCTTGTTCTGGCAGTTTATGATTTAAACTTCAATTTATGTATGTTCAAATATATATTGTATTTTCTTCGTAACAACATTGTAAATTTAAATGTTACTGGCTCATTGTAACGACCCGACCGATCGTTTTGAGCATTTGCACTTTGCTCGTCAACTCTAGGGCAGAAGTCGCTCCGCATGAAGTATTATAACATATGTAAATTGTCGGTTTTGATTTTCAGGTTAATTGGAATAGATTTGAAAAAGTGATTCTCAACTTGAAGCTTTACATTTGAAAGGTTTGACCAAGTTTTTACTTTTTAGTATTTGATCTCGGATTTAGATTTTTATTACTTGGTTAACTCCGTTAGGTGATTGTGGACTTTGGAGCATGTCTGGAATGTGATTTGGAGGTCCGCAATAGATTTATGCTTGAATTGGCGAAATTAAAAATTTGATATTTCTTGATCGGTAGTGAAAATTTTGATATCATAGCCGAAATGAAGTTCTTAAAATTGGAATAGGTTTGTAGTGTCATTTGTGATGTTGTTTGGGGTGTTCCGAGAGCTTGAATATGTTTGAATAGTGGTATATGACTTATTGGTACTTTTGGTTGAGGTCTCGAGGGCCTCGGGATTAATTCAGATGATTAACAGAAGAGTGCGAAATTGGTTTTAGCAACTGAAGCTGCTGCTTCAGTCATTTCCCCACCTGCGGACTTGGGGACTGTACGTGCAAGGTCCGAAGAAGCAGAATTGGATTTTAGTAGCGGAGAAGGACAATAGGAGTGGAAGATGGACCGTATCTACGAGCCCGCAAGTGTGAGGCCTGGGGCACAGGTGCGAAAGCTGGGATTTTAAGTGGAATACGCAGATGCGGCGTTTGGAGCGCAAGTGCGTGAATTTGACCGCAAATGCGGAAGTGCTGGGCAGAATGTATAAAAAGTCCCATTCGCAAATGTTGGTCATTCTTCACCATTTTTCATCCAGATTTAAAGCTTTTTTGAGCAATTTGAAGAGCGATTCAAGGGGGTTTTCACTGAGGTGAGTAATTTGAGCCCTAATACTCATGATTTTGGTAGTTTTCTGTGGTTTAATCATATAATTAGTGATGATTATGAGTTAAATGAGGAGTTAGAACTTGGGATTTTTGGAAAGTTTTGATTGAGGATTTAAGGGGTCAAATGGAGTCGAATTTTGATGAATTTCTAATATATGGACTCGTGAGTGGAAAGAATTACTAGTTTTGTAATTTTTATCAAATTTTGAGACGTGGGCCCAGGGGCCGGGTTCGGGGTAAATTTCATGATTTTGGTTTGAAGTGATAGTTTTTAATTTGGAATTAATTCCTTGGCCTATATTGATTGCGTTGCACTGCTCTTGGTTAGATTTGGGACGTTTTGAGGCCGATTCCAGAGGCAAAGGTGTAGCGGACTAGTATTTGGCTTGGTGTAAGGTAAGTAACACTTCCAAACTTCATTTTGAGGGTTCGAAACCCCAAACTACATGTTATATGATTAGATATTGAGGTGATACAAATGCCAAGTGACGTGCGTGTGGGTGTACACCGTGAGTATTGTGGCCTGGTTCATTCCATGGCACCGCTTAGTAATTCTTTCTTGTTGATATTTGTGTTGTAATGATGTGATTAAGGAAATTAATAGTAAAACATGTTGATTATCATGTTAGGACTTCATGCTAATACTGTTGAGACCTGAGTGGTTGTTTCATGCTATCATCTCATTGGTTTCATTTATATTTTGTACTCGGTCTTGTTTATGCATATCATATCATATATCAGTCGTAGTTGTTATTATCTGGCACATCATATCATTGTTTCGGGCTAGTTTCATGGCATTGCGAGCTTTTGTGTGTGAGACTCGATAGTGATGACTGAGTGAGGCCACGAACCTGATTTTGAGTGACAGTTATGGGATTGGGCATGCTGCAGCAGATTATTTATTATGCCTTCATTGTCTTGTTATAGCACTTGGGTTGATAGGAGCCCTTCCGGAGTCTCACACCCCAGTGAGCGCAGATGAAATTTTTGAGTGATGAATTTCCCTAGGCTGGATGGACATATGTGATACCGAGTGGTTGAGTGTGTTCCTATATATATACCTGGAGATGGATTTCTCCTCAGGGATTGATTACCATTGTTTCCTTGGTACTGGTTGACTTGCAGTCGGTGTTGTATATATTTCGGGATAGATTTTCCCTAGGTCAGAAGGCCATATGCAGTACCAAGCGGTTAAGGAATTTTGAGTGGAAGCATACGATGCATTTTCATTTATTTTTGGCATTGACATGTAGAGTTTTGCTGAGCTTTATACTTCACAATGTTTGGATTTGTATTTACTTTACTGTTGAGTTGGATAATTGAATTGCCAGCATGCCTATTTTTCTGTTCAGTTTAATTGTGTTATGATTGTTGACGTTTAGTTCGTCACTACCTATCAATTCATGGTTTGGACTTGTTACTTACTAAGTTGGTGTACTCACGTTACCCCCTGCACTTTATGTGCAGATCGAGGTATCTCAGGGCATGGTAGCGGTTGTTGACTACTTCGGTCGCGAATTATCACCGAAGATAGTGAGGTAGCTGCCTGGCGATCGCAGTTCTACCTTTCTCGTTCTTTATCTTCCTTGTAATATACTTTGGCTACTTCCAGACTATTTTGGTCCTGTTATTTGTTGGAACAAGTGTAGTATTTCTCATGACTTAGTGACACCTGAGTTCGGGTTTATTTCTATATTTTGGTTTTTGACTTTATATCTTTTATAGAATTTTTAGTTGAAAAAGGTTATTGTTTAAGTATTAATGAAATGTTGAACTATATTGGGAGTGTGTCAGCTAGCTTAGTTCCAAGATAAGCGCCATCACGATCGGGTTGGTTTTGGGATCATGACAAGTTGGTATCAGAGCTTAGGTTACATAGGTCTCACGAGTCATATGCAGGTTTAGTAGAGTCTCTTGGATCAGTACGGAGATGTCTGTACTTACCATCGAGGGGCTACAGAACCTTTAGGAAATCCCACATTCTTGAATTCTTATCCTGCATTATTGATTCAGTTTAAAATGTAACTCTTTGAATTCCTTCCACGCATTCATGTGCACACATGAGCGCTCGATCAACTGTGCATTGACGGCTTGTGATTTGCTAAATGAGGGTGAGATGTGATTTCTGTGTGTTGATGTTGGGCCAGTCTGGAGGACTTGAGGTCGGGCTTTGCCTGTAGCTTGAGCACTGAGGTGTCGATTGTAAGAGCACGTGTTTTTTAATTTATATGTTTGGTAGTGTCCCTATTAGTGGAAGGGATTCCTGGATGGCTATGTGATGAGTATGATGTGACTGCGAGATGTGTTCTTATGATTTGAATTAACTAGAAGGGTCTGCTTGAGGGTAGAAAGAACCTTTTGGTGCTTGATTTCCATCTTGATTTGATGTATGGCCCCATGTTAGGGGTCTGCTGAAAGAAATTTTCATGTTGTTTGGTCGGGAAGTGAGGCAGATTTAATGTCGTGATATGAGTTCAGACACAGGATGATTAAGTGATTGCATGATGTTTATGATGGTGGAAGGGTATAAAGAGAAGTTAGTTTGAGACTGAGCAGGTGTCTCCTGTGGAGTGTTCTGAAGTTTGTGTGATCCCTATTTTGTTTGTTGGAAGTCCTCTTTTATCAGTGAATTATATGTGTTGCAGTTGAGTTTGGATAGCGTATGAGAGTTGTCTTCACTATTACGAGGGTGAATGCGAGATTCGCAGATGATTTGACGTACTAGATGGTTTGTGTTGCATGAGCTTATAAAGGATTTAATGAAATCTCACTATGGTATTATGGCAGTAATAGAGTATGGGCATTGTGAGTTTTTGCATGTTTTGACCTATGGCTTTAAGCTAAGTGGGGGATTCTGCTATTGAAAAGTTGATTGCGCGGCTAAGTGTCGTATCAGTTTCAATTTTAGGTATACTGGCGAATCAGTTGTGGCTTATAGTGGTTGAGATCAAGGATGACTACTTGAGTAAAGGGAATTTTGGATAAGGTTTGTGTTATGCTTTATGGGTATATGAGAAACGTTGGATGAATTAGTTGTTGTTGTAAGGGATGTAACGGGTATGGAGAAGGATATCACTCGGTTGCTTAGAAGGATAGGTTACTTCCTTAGATGTTGTCATACTAATGGGGCACAGGTCGTTCGATTCGTTTGATTAGTTTAATTTAAACTTACGTAGAGTGGATGACTCCCGATAATGGTTTTAATGGATTCAAGACTTATATGTGATAATTGGAGATCTTCAGGATTGGTATTTGGCGAGAAACTGAGGTTTGCATTGGAGGGTATCAATTCTTGTAGCATTTCTATATCATTATGGATTCTATACATTAGTATTAGGAAGGTGAAGGTAATGGCTTTAGATTCGTAGGAAGTCTCTTCAAGTTAAGTATTTTGAATGCGGTGCTTTTTGTCGATGTCCCTTTTTTTCACAAAATCGGGTTTATAACATTTGGGAGGACAACTCGTTCCCTTTTGGGAATTGGGTTTGAACTGAAGAGTCGCCACTAATGAATAAGTGCATTAAGACACTAAGAAGAACTTTGATTTAGAAAATCAGAGATTGGGTAAGGGCTCGAAATTATCCCGAGGGGAAGGTGTTAGGCACCCCTCGAGATCCACTAGTGTGGTTCCTGCCACATTATAATTGAGAGTTTAAGTGCAAAAAATAAGTAGACAAGTAAGAGTTACAAATATAAAGGGGGGAGGGGGGTTCATATAATTGTTGTAAGTAATTGCAGTTACACGAAGTTAAAGAAGATGAAATTTGAGAGACGAATCAGTTTTAAAATTCTGAATAAATGAGTAAAAAAGGAAATTTTCACATAATTTTTGCAAGTAATTGAAGTTAAAAGCAGTTAAAGAAGCTGAAGTTTGACAAAAACCAGTTTGAAATTATGAATAAAATAAACAAGTTAGGGAGGGGGTCCTAAGTTTATACATAATATGGATCACCCCACACAACACCCGGTAACCATTTATACACGTGGTGTTATCGCGTGGTCATCATATCTATATCTACCCTTTCCCACCTCGTTAAGGTATTAAACATGGAATGATCTCATTTTACTTATTGCATGCCATTACCTGCTCCCATCCTATCAGCCCCGGAATTATTTGGGACTACTAATCCTAAAGGGAAGGGGTGTGAGGTTTTATAGTTTCAAAGGATAAAATTCTAAGGCGACAATCAAAACACATATGTAACAAACATAGGGGAGAAGCACATAACAGGTAGAAAGGCTCAAACAAACCTTCTTAAAACAAAGAGAAACATATAGTTTTTAGCATGTCTTACATGTATTGATTAGGGTCTGATTAAACTTAAGAGTTGTGGCAAACTAATCTATTACATATTTCAGATAGAAGCTCGAATCAGCCATGCCTGCTGGTTGTAGTTAATAGAATCCGATTCAATTTACAAGTTACCTTATGGCTTGCGTAAGTGTTAAACGGAAACCTATAGGCATGATATCTATTAGTTTCATAAAAGAAGTATACTGATTTTAAGGGAAATAAATTGTCAATTACAGGAATATAAATTCTGCAATCGTTATTGTTACTACTGATTTTAGACTTATAAGTGAATGGATGATTCAGATTTAGTTGATAGTCCTTATAGGCATGCTTTCTAGGTGTTACTGATTTTAAAACAATTTTTTTACAATTGAAACAAGAGTGTAGAAGTCCTACAGGTATGGTATCTAAAATGTTGTTAGTTATGTAAACCTATAAACAGGTTTGCCTAGTGACAGATGCAGATGCAAAATTCAGGAAGTCCTATAGGCATATTATCTATATGATATGCAGCATTTCATAAATGACCTATAGACATGGTCTCTATATAATGCCGAATGCAGAAGCCTATAAACATAATATCTATATGAGATGCAAAAGTGCAGAAACCTATAGGCATAGTCTCTATATGAGATGCAAAAGTGCAGAAACCTATAGACATGGGCACTATAGAGATGCAAAAGTGTAGAAACCTATAGACATGGTCTCAATATGAGATACAGAAGTGAAAGTTGAAAATAGGATACATGAGTGCAGAAGTGTAACTATTCCCTATGAACCTATATCTACCCCTTTGCATGCATGATTGACCCTCCCCTTTTCTCTAACAGCCCTAATAGTTATTACAAGTTATTATATACCAGAATGAATAAGAAATAGTAAAATTACTTCAGAGAACTAAAAATTTACAATCAAGGAGAGCCTGATTCAGACTTCCTGTCTGAAGCATGAAGTAAACCAATCTCCAAAGATCAGATTCCAAAGCATTTCTCTTACTTGGGATGTGTCAAAATTCCCTAAGAGTCTCAAAAGGATTCTAGGCAGTGCTCACACCTAAATATATTGCAGAATTGAATCATAGTGCAGGGTGGAAGGGCCAACCCTCAAGCGTCCAAGTTCAAAGGGAACTCAAGGTCCTAAAGCAAGGCTCACAGGAGGGGGGCAGAACATAGAGGATAAGAGAGAGTGTAAGTGCAGAGAGGGATTTTGAGAGGAAGCGAAGACAGGCTAATCGTCATACCAAGCAATTGGAAGTGTTGGCACACCCCACCAGCCTGGTAGACCATAATGTTTGTGAGTCAGGATTCCCATAAGGGATCAAGTCCAAACATGAGCAACAACTTGCATGTTGCCTTGTTCTGAACTTTAACTCAAAGCACATAGAGGGGAACAGGGGTGCAAGGATTCACAGCAGAAATAAATGCAAAGAAATAATCATGCTAAATAACATTGAATGTAGACAGCGAAGCAAACATAGGCGTAATGAATGTAAATAAACACATTGAGATGAGGCTGAAACAAAAACTAGAACATACAAGTTTCAAGGAAACAAGAAAAGAAAGCAGTAGTCTTGTAAAGCCAAAGTGCAAGCAAGTATTCAGAACACTATGATTTTAGAAGAGAACTATGAGATTGTAATTGTCTCAAGTGTGTAATGCGTGTAAAGTGTTGAATTAAAAGTTTCTTTTCGAGAAAGGGGTCGTGCCCTTTTATAGTGTAGAAGGCAAGCAGAATAAGGTAGGAGAATAGTTTGAAAATCAGTTGTCAATCAATTACACCAGTTTTCCCCTTAACTAAGGGGTTCAGATTTCGAATGGTAAAACTGATTAAGGAAAAAAATAATCAACACTTTGTGTAAGGTAGTATAATAAGGGTAAATACATAAAGGTCTATTTAAGGTCAAGGTCTCGACAACACACGGTTTGTGCAAATAAGGAAAGGAAATCAATTAACAGCTAGTAAATCACAAGGCCTAAATTTTTGTATGAATGAATCCAGTCAGAAAAGGTGAAGAAAGGTTTTACTTAAGGAAAACGAGTAACAATCAATCAAAACTAAAAAACACATTCTGAATCAACCATAATTTGGAAAACCTTTTTCGGAAGAAAGAATTCACCACACATATAAAAGCATACAACCACGCTCAAACACGAAAAAATTTGCTAATCAGTAGAAGAGTCTAACATAGAAGAATTTAAAAGTTCAGAGTCGTAAACAAAGAAGTTCAAACTTAGTTCATAGGCTTAGATGAGTCTGGAAGAGTCAAGGGTTCCAAAATAGAACCCTAGTTCAAAACATGACCAAAACTCGGTAGAACCCCCAAATTCTAGGGTTTCCAACTCAAGTCAAGCACAGGGATGAGGAGGCAACAAGCTGAGAGATTTCTTTTCAAAATCTCATGAGAGGACAAGCAAATACAATAGAAAATTCGAAGCATAACGAGAGTAGAAAAAATAGTAGAGGAAAACATGCCTAAACGGGTCTTAAAACAAGGTAAAGTAGAATTGAAACAGTAAACATTTAAGAACATGGTAGAGAAATACAGTAGAAGAACACAAGAACACCGGAATAGTATAGCAAAAGAACATATTGGAAAACACGGTGAGATAAACATATGAGAGCATGGTGTAGAAATACAGTAGAAGAAAGAATGGAGCACAGTTGAAGAACATGCGTGATAAAAGGAAAAACATAATAACACAATAGAAGAACATGCGTGGTAGAAAAGAAAATCTAAGAACATAGCAGAGACAGATAAACGCAAAGAAAAAATCAGAGAAACAAACATTTTCAGGAAACCCTAAATAAAAAAGAAGTAATTTTTTTAAAGTAATTTTTGAAAGAAAAGTAGAGGTAATCATTCAAAAACTCAAGTAGAGCACATATATATACCAGATCTAAGAAAAATCGGAGAAAACCTCAAATAGTTAGGGTTTCAGAAGAACCCTAGAGTGAGAAAGGTTTTGAAAAGGTCCGATCTTGGTCGGAAAGGTCAGAGATAGGCTCATAGGACCAGGATACGCCGGAGTTGGGCTGGAGATGGCCATGAACCTTAAATCGGTGAAGATATGTCAGACCTCAAAACTTCAGATACCGAGTGTTTAAGAGCAAAGGGGTAAGAGTTTAAGCTATCAATGGCCTGAGAGTTCATGGATTCCGGTGTGATTGAGGTTTAAGATGGTGAGAAAGGCTAGGGTTTCAAGAGAGTTTGAGAGGAGAGGGATTTCAAAGGCGACTGATAGAAGAGAATGAGGGTGGTCGTTGATCAAAATTATCAACGGCCTAGATTAAAAGAAAGGGCATGGCGAATTAAATTGGTAGGGTCGGGGCCGAGTTGGATTGAAATTGGGTCGGTCCATTAAGGGTTTTAAATTGTGTCAATTAAGGCGATCAATTTGGCTATAATTGAAATGCAAATGAGGCTATCAGTTAAATAGCCACTTTTCCCTTTAAATTTATAAAAAATAGTAAAATGATTTTTTGAAACAAATTGGAAGAACTGTATTAACTAAAAAATACAATCATTAAATTAAAAATACTGGGATAAATTTTATAATTATAAAATACTGTTAATTCTTAAAATAGGCTAAAACCGCAATTATATGCAATTTAGCTTTTAAAATACAAAGTAAATTTGTAAAAATGTATAAAAATTATCCTAGCTATATTTTGGTATAAATATGAGAATAAAATAAGTTAGTCACCAAAATGATAATTTTAGAAATAATTATTGGTTTTTGTACTGCTAAAATGGGTAATAAATTGATTTAAAATCCTTTAAATAAATTGAAAAAATAATAAAATACTTGGACATGCTTATATATGCACATATATACTATTTTGAAAGTATTTTGCATATAAAAATATACAATAAAAGGTTGGGTATCAACAGCTGCCCCTCTTTACCCGGGAAGGATGAAAGAGTTGTCGGGTAAAGACATGATGGCAATTTTAACCGAGTGAAGTGGTTTTGAAGAGATTGACCGCGCTCTGGTTCCTGAGCTACCTACATATCCCTGGTATTATAGGAATCAAGCCATGTATAGTTCAGGATCCGTCGGCGGCGTATGCCGCTGGAGATCTTTCAATAACGGACGCGATATTTAGGTTGGGATGGGTGGTTAAGAGTCTAATAGGGTTTCGGGAACCAGAGTGGGATCGCTCCTACTGAGATGGTCGTTGCTTTTCGTTTTACCTATATATAAGCAATACGTGCATATATTGTGCATAAATTTAAACATGATGCAATTTCCCGTCGGACCATGAATGTTGTCCTTGGACGGTTAGGATGACGTCCTCGGACCATGATGTCCTGGGCCATGAAGCATATAATAAAGGATTCCCAGGCTATGAAATGATGCTATCAGGCTATGAGAATCATGCCTTCGAGCGATGATGCCTTTGAATTATGATATGCAAGAGATAAAAGGGGTCCTCAGGCCATGGTATGGCGATCTCGGCCTATGAAGATGGTGCCTCTGAACAATGATGCCCTTGGATAGTTTGGCAATCTTTTAGCCCATGCAACGCAATAGGTGGCAATCTTTCAACCCATGAGAACATAAATAAAGTGGCGATATTTTAGCCGATACAAGACATAAATAAAAGTGGTGATATTTCAGCCAATACATGACATAAATAAAAGTGGCGATCTTTCAGCCATGCAAGATGTAGATAAAGGTGGTGATTTTTTAGCCCATGAGAGCGTAAATTAAGTGGTGATATTTCATCCGATGCAAGTGTGAATAAAGGTGGCGATATTTCATCCATGCAGATATAAATAAAGGTAGGGCTCTTTCAGCCAATGCAAGTGTGAATACAGGTGCCGATCTTTCAGCCAATGCAAGTGTGAATAAAGGTGGCGATCTTTTAGCCAATGCAAGTGTGAATAAAGGTGGCGATCTTTCAGCCAATGCAAGTGTGAATAAATGTGGTGATCTTTCAGCCAATGCAAGTGTGAATAAAGGTGGTGATATTTCAGCCATTCAGATGTTAATAAAGGTGGCAGTCTTTCAGCCAATGCAAGTGTGAATAAAGGTGGCGATCTTTCAGCCAATGCAAGTGTGAATAAAGGTGGTGATCCTTCAGCAATGCAAGTGTGAATAAAGGTGGAGATCTTTCAGCCAATGCAAGTGTGAATAAAGGTGGCAATATTTCAGCCATGCAGATGGAGGTAGAGCTTAACCTCGGAAGGCAGAATGGTAGCCTTATGCAATGCAGGAATGCGGATAGAGACAGAGCTTAGTATTGAAAGGCAGAATGGTAGCCTTATGCAATGCAGGAATGCATATGGAGACAAAGCTTAGTCTCGAAAGGGAGAATGGTAGCCTTATGCAATGCAGAGAGGAATAGTAATAGAACTTCTTAACTGATAACTGATTGCGATATTGTGTTTATTGGAGATATTGTGCAAGGATAGTGACCGTGAATATGTGCGGTGGTTCTGAGAGTAGTATTCCTGAAAAGTATGAGTTATATGAATATATTTGATGATTTTGTGACTTGGGTACCTATATCCAAAGAAAAATCGTGAGTTTTGCAAAGCGGAAAGGTTAGTTCATAACCCTGCTGACTTTGCTCGACCTGCTCAGCTCTGATTTGGTGATACTGTGTGCATCTTTGGGGTAGCGTTGCTAAACAGAGCAATTTTGGTGACGGATATACATGATTTAGTAAAAATATAGCATAAATACATAATTAGGAATAGTTTTCTTTAGATGAACCAACGACTGAGACGTGGTCCAAGACATTGAAACTTCTTTTGTTACGGAATTTTAAGGGTCCTCCTCAAAATTCTACCCCAATTTGCTAGGCTGCTGCTTCTTATGCCTGCTAACAATAAATGGCTGAAATCAACTTCGGAATTCTAAGGGTCCTCCTTAAAATTCTGCCCCAGTTTCCAATTACGGGGAGAAATGAAAATTTTATTTAATTGTGACCGAACTCATAAGGCTGCCTACATATCCCCTCTTAAACGGAAATCATGTCAGACATAGTTCAAATTACATCATATAGGCAAACATAAGATTACACATAGTAACGCGTGACTACATCTGAATTGATTGGTTTTGGCCAAACTTCTCTGTCCATGTCCGCAAGTATAAGGGCTCCTCTTGTCAAAACTCGATGAACCATGTATGGACCCTGCCAGTTGGGAGAGAACTTCCCTTTGGCTTCAACTTGATGTGAAAAAATCTTCTTTAACATTAGCTGCCCTGGTGTGAACTGTCTTAGTTTGACTCTTTTGTTGAAAGCTCTGGACATTCTGTTCTGATAAAGCTGACCGTGGAAAATTGCATTCATTCTTTTCCCATCTATATGAGCCAATTGCTCGTAACGACTCTTCACACATTCTGCATCGTCGAGTTCTGCTTCCTGTACGACCTTTAGGGAAGGAATTTCTACCTCGGCGGGAATGACCGCTTTTGTACCGTAAACCAACATGTAGGGAGTTGCCCAAGTTGATGTGCAGAATATGGTGCGGTACCCCAACAAAGCAAATGATAACTTCTCATGCCATGGTTTATGCTTTTCAATTATCTTCCTTAGTATCATATTCTTGTTGGCGGCTTCCACGGCTTCATTCATCTGAGGCATGTAAGCTATGGAATTCTTGTGTTTGATCTTGAAGGTTTCACGTATATCCTTCATCAAGTCGTTGTTGAGGTTGGAGCCATTGTCAGTAATGATTGATTCTGGAATCTCGGATCGACAAACGATACGGTCATGGACGAAGTCTGCCACGACTTTCTTAGTCACTGCTCTGTAAGATGCTGCTTTAACCTAGTTGGTGAAATAGTCAATTGCTACTATAATAAACCTGTGCCCGTTCGATGCGGCAGGTTCGATTGGTCCGATAACATCCATTCCCCATGCGGCGAACGGCCATGGCGAGCTTATTGTATTAAGCTCATTTGGAGGCACCCTTATCATGTTGGCATGTATCTAGCAGCGGTGGCACTTTGGAACATACTGGATGCAGTCCATCTGCATAGTCATCCAAAAATAACCTGCCCGGAGTATCTTCTTGGCTAAGACAAAATCGTTTATATGTGGTCCACAAGTCCCGGCATGGATTTCTTCTGGTAGTCTGGATGCTTCTTTTGTGTCGACACACCTTAGTAACCCCAAATCCGGAGTCCTACTATATAGTATTCCTCTGCTGTGAAAGAAATTTTTAGACAGTCTCCGAAGTGTGCGCTTCTGAGTAGCATTTGCAAGATCGGGATATTCTCCTTTTGCCAAATATTCCTTGATATCATGAAACAAAGGTTTTCCATCTGCTACTTCTTCGACATGAGCACAGTAAGATGGATGACCATAGATATTCACAAGAATAGGATCAATGAAGTTCTTATCTGTATGTTGTATCATAGAGGCTAGGGTAGCCAATGCATCGGCGAACTCATTCTGGACTCTGGGAACATGTCGGAATTCTGTCTTTGTGAACCTCTTTCTCAACTCCTGTACATGATACAGGTATGGGAGTATCTTGGAGTCCTTGGTTGCCCATTCTTCTTGAACCTGATGTATAAGCAAGTCTGAATCTCCAATCACTAGCAACTCTTGGATGTTCATGTCAATGGCCATCATGAGCCATAAGATGCGGTCTTTATACTCGTCCATAATGTTAGTGCAGGGGAACCTGAGCTTTGTGGATAGTAGATAATGCTAGCCAGTTTCTGATACTAGGACTGCTCCTATGTCAACTCCTTTGAAATTTGCTGCTCCGTCGAAAAATATCCTCCAACCATCATAGGACTCTACAATGTCTTCTCCTATGAATGATACCTCTTTGTCGGGAAATATATCTTTAGGGGCTTGTATTTTCCATCCACAGGGTTTTTGGTGCGATGATCTACTATTGCCTGTCCCTTGACTGCTTTCTGGGTCATGTAGATAATGTCGAATTCACTCAGAATGATTTGCCACTTGGCTAGCTTGCCAGTGGACATGGGCTTCTGAAAGATGTACTTCAATGGATCCATCCTTGATATGAGATACGAAGTATAGGAACAGAAATAGTGCCTCAGCTTCTGAGCTACCCAAGTCAAAGCACAGCAGGTGTGTTCCAACAGAGAATATCGGGCTTTGTACGGGGTGAACTTCTTGCTAAGATAATAGATGGCCTGCTCTTTTCTACCCTTTTCATCATGTTGCCCTAGGACGCAACCGAATGCACCATCTAACACTGCGATGTAGAGTAGCAAAGGTCTACCTGGCTCGGGCAGGACCAAGACTGGTGGTGTTGACAGGTATTCCTTGATTCTGGCGAAAGCTTTTTGGCATTCATCGGTCCATTTGGTGGCGGCATCCTTATTCAACATTTTGAAGATTGACTCAAAAATAACCGTAGATCGGGCTCTGAACCAGCTGATATGTTTAAGTCTCCCCAAGAAACTTATTACATCCTTCTAGTTCTTTGGCGATGGCAATTCTTGGATGGCTTTGATTTTTTATGGATCTAGTTCTATTGTCTGATGACTCAAAATAGACCCAAGCAATTTTCCAACAGGATCCCCGAATGCACATTTTGCGGGATTCAGTTTCAGGTTGTACCTTCTAAGTCTATTGAAAAATTTCCTCAGATCTTCCATGTGATCAACGGCTTTCTTGGACTTGATGATGACATCATCCATATAGACTTCGATCTTCTTGTCTATCATATCATGGAAAATGTAGTCATGTCCCTCATGTAAGTGGCTCCTACATTCTTTAACCCGACGGGCATCATTTTATAGCAGTACATGCCCCGCGGCATGACGAAAGCCATTTTCTCGGCATCTTCTTCATCCATCCAGATCTGATGATACCCAGCAACACAATCTACAAATGACTACAACTCGTGTTTGGCACAATTGTCAATTAGGATGTGTATGTTCGGCAAGGGGAAGTCGTCTTTTGGACTGGCCCGATTGAGATCCTGGCAGTCGACGCAGACTCTAACCTTCTCATCCTTCTTTGGCACTGGCACGATATTGGCTAACCACGTTGGATACTCCATTACCCTGAGAACCTTAGCTTTGACTACTTAGTGACCTCTTCCTTGATTTTCAAACTCATATCTGGCTTGAATTTTCTGAGCTTCTGCTTTGCTGGCAGACAAGTCGGATCAGTCGGCAATTTGTGAGCCACAATAGATGCACTCAGACCAGTCATGTCATCATACGACCAGGCAAATATGTCTTGATACTCTCTTAGAAAGTCTATATACTATTCCTTCTCTGATGGTGACAAATGAATGATGGTTCGTGTTTCTTTGATGTTTTCTGCATCTCCCAGGTTAACAATCTTAGTCTTGTCCAAGTTGGACTAGGTCTATTCTTAAAATTCTCAACTTCTTTAACAATCTCTTTCGGAATATCATCTTTCTCTTATTCTATGTCCGTTTGTTGCGTTGTCTCGTTGCATGTCACAATCATTGGTTCATCAAGATAAGTTATAGTAATGTTTTATAAGTTAAGTAATGAGAGAAAATAATAAGAGTAGGATTTATAAGGAAATCGAAATGCTTTGTTAAATTCCATAACTCTATTTGAACATCAGATCTCTTTCTTGCAAAAAAATAGTAAACTACTAAGATAAAAGATAATGCATGACGCTTTGTTCAGCTTTGCTACCCCGAAGCTTTCTGGGCTCCGGTGGTTCTAATGGTCCATTTATTAAGGCATGCTCCTCTGCTTACAGCTTAAAGGCCTTCCTCCCCCTCCTCGTCGAAAACGCCACAACAATCCATGTCATCGTCTTCTATGAAAAAATTCCTCATTGCAGCTAGGTCTTCTTCTTCTTCTGACCCATAGATAACCTCGGCTGGTTGGAAGGTCTGCTCCGAACTGGGTATCGGCTGCTCCAATGGATAGTAGGGACCGCGCCAGGGTGGCAACCATTCATTGAATTCTTTCTAGGTATACTCATATCCCATTCCGAAGGTGGTGTCATGCTTCTTGAGCTTGAGGGGCTTAGCGATTCTTTGGAGATTCTTTCCAAGCCCCTTGCTAGGTTCATACCTGCTCCAGTTCAATATGCTTTCAATTTTGTTATCCCACCACTTATCCTTATTGACGGTGTTGACTCGTTTGATATAGTGGTAAGTTTCTCCGCCTATCTTTCTTCTTCCTCTGATTGCTAGGATGATATGGCGACTGTATATGGGATTGCTACCGTCGCTGTGAATTATCACCTCTTGGTGATTCTACTCAAACTTCATTGCCCGATGTAGTATTGATGCCACAACCCCAGCAGCTGAATCCATGGTCGTCCCAATAACAGATTGTAGGATGCTGGCACGTCTATTACTTGAAAATCAACATCAAACCAAGTGGACCCATTTGTAGACACAAGTTAATTTCCCCAATGATAGACCTTTGAGAACCGTCGAAGGCTTTGACGTTGATAGCCCCATCCTTGATCTCATGCAGCCCTTTTCCTAAGGTCTTGAGTGTTACCAATGGACAATATTGATACTGGACCCCCCATTGACCAGGATCCTGGTGATAAAAAAATTTGTGCACTGCACGGTGATGTGCAACGCCTTGTTGTGACTCAATCCCTCCGGTGGCAGCTTATCTTCATGAAAAGTGATCTTGTGACTCTCCAATACCTGACCTACCATGTTAGGCATCTCACCACTGGTGATGTTGCTTGGTACATATGCCTCATTTAGAACTCTTAACAAGGAATTCTTGTGTGCATCAGAACTCTGTAGCAAAGCAATGATAGAAATCTGCGTCGGTATTTGTTCAGTTGACCAATGACTGAGTATTTCTTCGCTTGTATCTTTCTCCAAAGATCATCGAGCCCAGTTTTAGTGATGGCTTATCGACCAAAGGTCTGCTTACTCAACTCAGCTAAGTGTTCTGGGGTATAAACCCTGCCAGTTCTTCTAATACCCTGTGCTGCAACTGATTTCCCGAACTTGGCTTTCCCTTTCCTTTTTGCCTTGGCTGTGTAGTCCCATGGTATGGCTTTTGTGTGGAATGGTGTTGCGGCTGTCATTGCTACAGGAATGGACACCCTTGCTTTGGGAAGAAATATAGTAACTTCAAATGGTACAAGCACCTTTGGGGATCCAAACTCGACCTCAATTGGTGTTGGCATCTTCAAAGAGGATGGAGTTTCAAACTCAAGTGGTATGGACATGTTCATCTCGTCGTCTCCAGAAGGCTAAATCTGGAATACAATTGGATTAAGGGTGACTTTTAGTTTCTTTGTATCGTCTCCTTCTGTGATCAAACCGATTGATCCCTTGAGATCCCAATCATTCTCAATCTTAATCAATTGAACATATCCACCATTGTGCTCTGGTAGAGGGTTATTACGGACATTCAGAGCAGGCTCCTTTGCCACGATGATCTTGTTATCAATCAAAGCCTGGATCTTATCCTTTAGAGAGCGACATTCACTTCATGCCAGAATGATATGCGCATGTTTTATTTTGGTTGACCCATTGGGAAGGGTTTTCAGGGGTTATAGCAGGGATATGGGTGACATATCCAGCAGCTTTGAGCCTTTTGTACAAGTAGTCAATCAGCTCGGCAATGGCGGTATACTGTTTGGGAGGTCAGTGCTCAAAATTTGGTCGGAGTATATAGAAGTTTTGATGAGGGGGAGGTGATTGATAGTGGGATTGTTGAGTGTTTTAAGTTTGGCAGACATGTATGGGCTGGGAATATCTGGGTGAAGCAGGTTGGTATGTATGAGGTGGAGGTGATTAATAAGTAGGCGGTGGAGTTTGGTAGGGAGGTGTGGGTGTTTGGTAGTTTGGAGTGGGCTGATATGTATGTGGAGGCATTGGATAAATTTGGTATTTGACGGGTGATTTGGTTCTCCGTGCAACCATCACGGTGCCTACGTCCCTTTTCTTGGATGTACCACCAGACTGAAGAGCCTTATTAGTAGCTTGCAAGGCTGTCAAGTTCGTAACCATACCATTTTTGATAGATTCCTCGATCATTTATCCTAGCTTGATGATGTCATAAAATTTATGATTCTCGATCAGCATCAGTCTTTCATTTTATTGCAGATCCTAAGCTCGAATGAAAAACGTGTTTATTTTTTCTTCCTCTAAAATATGTCGGACCTTAGTATCCTCTGGTCTCCAACGAGTGGCATACTTGCGAAATGTTTCGATGAGTTTCTTCTTTAAATTCTGAATGTAAAACACATCCGGTGTATTTTCCGTATTGAACCTGAATCTATCCATGAAGTCAGACGACATACTCACCCAATTCGACCACTTCTTCTGGTTTTGGTTAATGTACCAAGACAGAGCATCTCCTTTCAAGCTCCTCATGAAAAGTTTCATTCCAACCCTTTCGTCCATCCCTATTCCGACTAGCTTGTCGCAGTATGTTCTCAAATGAACTTTAGGATCCCTTGTGCTATCAAACATCTCGAACTTAGGAGGTTTGTACCCCTCGGGTAGTTCGACATCTGTCTGTATGCAAAGAACTTCATAGTTCAACCTCTCAATCCCTTTGCTTCCTTCGATGCCTTAAATTCGGCTAGTCAGTTTCTTGAGTTCTTCTGCCAGGTTCCTAATAAGTGAGTCTTTATCATCAGACTCAGTTGTGCTTGAGATGGGTTGAATGGAGTGTGGTATGGTTTCCACATAGATGGGGTTGTTATGGTGAGTGTGGAGAGGGTCGCTTGTGGAGTTCAAAGGTTCTGGGATGAGGAGTGGGGTATTGTTGGGAGTGTGGCGAGTATTGCAGTGATGGTGAGGAGCGGGATGGTTTGGTTTTGGAATGTTTTGTGGAGGTGTGGGGTTCTGAGCATTTGGAAAACTGACATCTGGTGGTGAGGGAAAATGACAAGCTTGCCGAGTTCCGGACCTGATCAAGCTCCTCCTGAAATTTCAACAGTTTCTGCTCGAGTTGGGATGCACTTTCTTTGGAGACCTGAGTACCCTAAGTAATTTCTACCCGTTCAACCGAGTTTTCCTTTCTGATGTTGCTCAAATCTTCCATCTTTCCCTTGTTCCTGTTTCTGATGGTACTAGGAGGAGGAGCGGGTGGAAGCCCCTTGGATCTTGTGGAGTATGATGATGCCAAAGTGCACGAACTAACCTTTGGGGAGGGGAATAAAAAAAAAGCAAAAACAAAAAGGTAACAAGTTAGTGAGGACGATAAGAAAAGATGTTGCGATATTTAAACACATAGTGCAGGAATGTAAATCGTGTCCTAATTTGGGAGCCTTGTTCTTCCCGAAGTAGGCCTAGTGACAAATTGATTTGGAGAACTTATAATGCTAAATGCCTCATTTTATCGATAAAAATAAGACGAATCCCAAAATGACACTAAATAACAGGAAATAAATGTCACTAATGGTCATTGGCCGTATTACATTTATAAACAGAATGGTAAATTCCAATCTTTTTGGTCCTAGAATTACCTTCCCCAGACTCGGCATCCTTAGCTCCATTGAACAGCTTCACTAACTCACGAAGTCCTAGCAACAAGTAAGCTCTGGCCAGGTGACCACCTTCGTTTCCTTCAGCATTTTGGGAGTCCTCGATCCTTTTGATTAATTTCCTTTCCAGCTCCACTAAACCCCGCTCTAAGTGCCCCCAGTTGCTTGTTGGCGCTGACAGCCATGTTTCTCCATTTTTCAGTTAGCTTTTGGTGGGCTTCTTGAATTTCACGGTGCTTACTTTCACATTCCCAAATCTGTTGCGCAGTTAGTTGTACTTGACCTATTTTTCAGCCTTTTCATCGATGATCCTGCACCCTCGAACAAATACAGGTTGAACCAAGCCACTATGATTATCTTCTAACCAGCTTGGATAGTATGGAGTATAACCAGCATGGTACCTGTCTGGCTCAATAGTGTCCCTTTCCATAACGATTTTGCAGTGCCACATATGCTGAGCTTGACATTTGTAAGGGCTATCATCATCTTGGAATTCGGCCCGAAAGTGACTCATCTTGTCGACCCTTGGTATAACTTGCTTCCTTCCAGCCTGCCTTATAACCCGAAGAGGGATATAAGGGTAAGTTCCTCTCAAACTAATAAGTAGCAAAAATGGTGCATCCCGGGATCGGGAATGAATTCTTCAGTAGGGAACCATTCGAACATCCATTGTACTTGGTCCTCTTTCATATTTTCAAACAGTTCTACCCATCCTTTGGCATCTTTCGGCTGAGTAAACATGTTGGGCATGTACTTCATCCTCCTTTGCTAATAGAAGGTTATATGATCGTCCCAGTCCCTACGTTGAATCTCCTATCGATACTCACACTTTTGGAGGTGCTCCATGAGCCAGAGTTGGAGCAGCAAGTTGCAACCCTCAAAGTGTTTGGCTCCTTGTTGACACTTTTCTAGGGCTCAGTATATCTTTGCAATAATCATAGATACTATGCTAAATGACTGCCCGCCAATTCCCTCCATTAAATTTTTGGTGACCATGGCTAGCCTGGTATGGATCCTAGCCTTCTTCATTGGAAATACTATCATCCCCAAGAAATAGAACATAAAGACAAAGACCCTTCGATGGATATGCCCTAATGATGTAAGGGCGAAGTCATTAGGATAAGTACGGTAAGATCTATTGTGACCGTACCTTCCATACAAGTAGTCAAAGGGAATGTAAGACTCCTTCAAACATGACAAGTCTGGATTCTTCTTTAGACCCATCATTTTGAGAAAACCTCTACCTTTGCAGTTTTCCAGCATTAACAAACTCGGAGTTTCCTACGGTATTCCAGCCAGTCCTCCTATTTCCTTAAGCAAGGGTGTCATCTCAGTGTCTCCAAAGCAGAACACAGACCTATCACAATCCCAGAATAGAGTGGCAGCTTCTATGATTTTATTGTTGGGTTGAATTTCCAGGAGAGAAGGTAGGTTTCCTAAATATTTCCAGACAAGAGCCTGATCGTTGGAATGAAGATCTCTCCACCAGCTTAGCAATTTGGGGTGGATATTGGTTGTCATGCCAAATTCGGGGCTTCGTGCCTCATTTTCTGCAAGACAAGAAATGTTAGGCCCTTACCCCCCACCAGACGCGACTATTTTAATATCAACCAATTAGCATAACAAGAATTTAGTTCTCCAAGTATGTGCACAAAACGTGGTAGTGCCCATTTGGGTTTTGGGAAAACCTAGTGGACTTTGGACAAGGCTATCTTAAAGAGTCATTACACGGACAATATAACTGACTCGGCTAGGTTTGACAGTGATGCATGCACCTTTAAATAGAGTAAGGTTTCTATGGAGTATTAGACTGGTACTGCTGAGCAGACAACTCAAGAGGGAAAGATACGAAACCATCGACTATACCATTGATCGACTGGTTTTACCGCAAATATGCCTTTGCCGAATTTAGGGGGTGATAATATCGGAAGGGCGCATCCACTCATTATAAACGTTGCTATGGTATTTTTGTTTGGTACGAGTGGAATATGATGTTGAATATGCAGTTGCAATAATTAAAACAAGCTGTCACATATCTGCACGTTCATAAAGTAATAATTACAATGGTTTCTCATAATTTACAACAGTATTAAAGAAAAGCGATAAAAGGAGAGCATTAGGAGAAATAAAGAAAAGAAACAAAGAGCCAAGTCAGTTTCGTAGTGGAAGAAGGAAACATACTTAAAGGCATCTAAACTTAGTAAAGACAAAGAAGCATAAAGTCAAAAATAGCATGAAATGGTAAAAGCCTTAAAGAAATCCCCAAGAGAGTCGCCATGATGTCGATGCCCTCTTTTTCTCGCGAAATAGGGCTTATGATATTTTGGACGACAACTCGTTCCCTTTTGGGAATTGGTTTTGAATTGAAGAGTCGCCACCTAATGAATAAGTGCATTAGGACACTAAGAAGAACTTTGATTTAGAAAATCAGAGATTAGGTAAGGGCTCGAAATTATCCAGAGGGGAAGGTGTTAGGAACCCCTCGAGATCCACTAATGTGGTTCCTGGCCATACTATAATTGTGACTGTAACTGCAAACAACAAGTAGACAAGTAAGATTTACAAATATGGGGGGGGGGGGGTTCACATAATTGATGTAAGTAATTGCAGTTAAACGAAGTTAAAGAAGCTGAAATTTGAGAGAAGAAGAAGTTTTAAAATTCTTAATAAACGATTAAAAAAGGAAATTTTCACATAATTGTTGCAAGTAATTGAAGTTAAAAGCGGTTAAAGAAGTTGAAGTTTCAGAAAAAGCAGTTTGAAATTCTGAATAAAATAAACAAGTAAGGGAGGGGGTCCTAAGTTTATACATAATATGGATCACCCCACACAACACCCAATAACCGTTTATATATGTGGTGTTATCACGTGGTCATCATATCCATATCTACCCTTTCCCACCCCGTTAAAGTATTAAACGCGGAATGTTCTAGTTTTATTTATTACATGCTATTACTTGCTCCCATCCTATAAGTCCCCGAGGTATTCAGGACTACTAAGCCTAAAGGGAAGGGTGTGAGGTTTTATAGATTCAAAGGACAAAATTCTAAGGCGACAATCAAAACACATATGTAACAAACGTGGGGGAGAAGCACATAACAGATAGAAAGGCTCAAACAAACCTCCATAAAACATAGAGAAGCATATAGTTTTTAGCATGTCTTACACGTACTGATTAGGGTCTAATTAAACTTAAGAGTTGTGGCAAACTGATCTATTACATATTTCAGATAAGAAGTCCGAACCAGGCCTGCCTGCTGGTTATAGTTAATAGAATCTGATTCAATTTACAAGTTACCTTATTGCTTGCCTAAGTGTTAAAGGAAAACCTATAGGCATGATATCTATAAGGTTTAGAAAAGAAGCGTACTGACTTTAAGGGAAAGAAATTGTCAATTACAGGAATATAAATTCTGCAGTCATTATTGTTACTACTAATTTTAGCCTTATAAGCGAATGGACAATTCAGATTTAGTTGATAGTCCCTATAGGCATGCTTTCTAGGCATTACTGATTTTAAAATATTTTTTTACAATCGAAACAAGAGTGCAGAAGTCCCATATTCATGGTATCTAAAATGTTGTTAGTCATTTAAACCTATAAACAGGTTTGCCTAGTGACAGATGCAGATGCAAAATTCAGGAAGTCCTATAGGCATATTATCTATATGATATGCAGCATTTCATAAATGACTTAGAGACATGGTCTCTATATAATGCCGAAGTGCAGAAGCCTATAAACATAGTATCTATATGAGATGGAAAAGTGCAGAAACCTATAGATATGGTCTCTATATGAGATGCAAAAGTGTAGAAACCTATAGACATGGTCTCTATAGAAATGCAAAAGTGCAGAAACTTATAGACATGGTCTCTATATGAGATGCAGAAGTGAAAGTTGAAAACGGGATACATGAGTGCAGAAGTGTAAATATTCCCTATGAACATGATATCTACCCCTTTGCATGCATGATTGACCCTCCTCTTTTCACTAATAGCCCCAATAGTTATTACAAGTTATTATAGCCCAGAATGAGTAAGAAAAAGTAAAATTACATCAGAGAACTAAATATTTACAACCAAGCAGAGCCTGATTCAGACTTTCTGCCTGTAGCATGAAGTAAACCAATCTCCAAAGATCAGATTCCAAAGCCTTTATATTACTTGGGATGTGTTACAGTTCCCCAAGAGTCTCAAATGGACTTCGGGCAGTGCCAACACTACCCGAATATATTGCAGAACTAAATCATAGTGCAGTGTGGATGGGCAAGCCCTCAAGCATCCAACTTCGGAGGGAACTCAAGGTTCCAAAGCAAGGCACGCAGGAAGGGGGTAGAACTTAGAGGCTAAGAGAGAGTGTAAGTGTAGAGAGGGATTTTGAGAGGAAGCAAAGACAGGCTAATGGTCATACCTAGCAACTGAAAGTGTTAGCACGCCCCACCAGCCTGTTAGGCCACGTTGTTTGGGAGTTAAAATCCCCATAAGGGATCAAGTCCAAACATGAGCAACAACTTGCATGTTGCCATGTTCTGAACTTTAACTCAAAGAACAAAGAGGGGAACAGGGGTGCAAGGATTCACAGCAGAAACAAATGCATAGAAATAATCATGCTAAATAACATTGAATGTAAACGGCAAAGCAAACATGGGTGTAATGGAGGTAAATAAACACATTGGGATGAGGCTGAAACCAAAACTAGAACATACCAGTTTCAAGGAAACAAGGAAAGGAAGTAGTAGTCTTGTAAAGCCAAAGTGCAAGCAAGTAGTCAGAACACTATGATTTTCGAAGAGAACTATGAGATTGTAAGTGTCTCGACTGTGTAATGCGTGTAAAGTGTTGAATTGAAAGTTTCTTTGTGAGAATGGGGTTGTATCCTTTTATAGTGCAGAAGGCAAGCAAAATAAGGTAGGAGAATAGTTTGAAAATTAGTTGTCAATAAATTACGCTAGTTTTCCCCTTAACTAAGGGGTTTAGATTTCGAATGGTAAAACTGATTAAGGAACTAAACTAATCAAACATTTTGTGTAAGGCAGTATAATAGGGGAAAATACATAAAGTTCTATTTAAGGGCAAGGTCTCGATAGTATATGGTTGTGCAAATAAGGAAAGGAAATCAATTAACATCCAGTAAATCACAAGGTCTGAATTTTGGTATGAAGGAATCCAGTCAGAAAAGGTGAAGAAAGGTTTTACTTAAGGAAAATCAGTAACAATCAATCAAACCTAAAAAAATGATTCTGAATCGATCATAAGATGGAAAACCTTTTTCGGAAGAAAGAATTCATCACATATATAAAAGCATACAGCCACGCTCAAATACGAAGAAATTTGCAAATCAATAAAAGAGTCTAGCATAGAAGAATTTAAAAGTTCAGAGTCGTAAACAAAGAAGTTCGAACTTAGTTTGCAGACTCAGAATGAGTCTGAAAGAGTCAAGGGTTCGAAAATAGAACCCTAGTTCAAACACATGACCAAAACCTCGGTAGAACCCAGTCAAGCACAGGGATGAGAAGGCAACAGGCTCAGAGATTTGTTTTTAGAATCTCATAAGAAGACAAGCAAACATAATAGAAAATTCGAAGCATAATGAGAGTAGAAGAAACAGTAGAGGAAAACATGCTTAAACGGGTCTTAAAACAAGGTAAAGTAGAATTGAAAAAGTAAACACTTAAGAACATGGTAGAGAAATACAGTAGAAGAACACAAGAATGTTGGAATATTACAACAAAAGAACATATAGGAAAACACAGTGAGATAAACATGTGATAGCATGGTGTAGAAACACAGTAGAAGAAAGAACGGAGCACAGTAGAAGAACATGCGTGATAAAAGGAAAAACATAATAACATAATAGAAGAACATGCGTGGTAGAAAAGAAAACCTAAGAACATAGCAGAGACACATACACACAAAGAAAAAATCAGTGAAACATTTGAACATTTTCAAGAAATCCTAAATCAGAAAGAAGTAATTTTTTGAAAGTAATTTTTGAATGAAAAGTTAAGGAAATCGTTCAAAAAATCAAGTAGAGCACAGATATATAACAGATATAAGAAAATCGGAGAAAACCTTGAATAGTTAGGGTTTCAGAAGAACCCTAGATTGAGAAAGGTTTTGAAAAGGTTCGATCTTGGTCGGAAAGGTCAGAGATAGGCTCATAGGACCAGGATACGTCGGAGTTGGGCCGGAGGGCCATAGAACCTTGAATCGGTGAAGATCTGTACGGTCACCATTAAGGTCATACCTCAAAACTTTGAATACTGAGTGTTTAAGAGCATAGGGGGATGATTTTAAGCTATGAATGGCCTAAGAGTCCATGGATTCCGATGAGATTGAGGTTGAAGATGGTAAGAGAGGCCAGGGTTTTGAGAGAGTTTGAAAGAGTTTGATAGGAGGGTGATTTTAGAGGTGGGTGATAGAAGAGAATGAGGGGGATTAGGGTAGTCTCTGGGGATTAAAAAAGGTAAGGAATGATCGTGGTCGTTGATCAAAATGATCAACGGCCTAGATTAAAATAAAGGGCCTGGCGGATTAAATTAGTTGGGTCGGGACTGGTTGGATTGAAATTGGACCGGTCCATTAAGGGTTTGAAATTGGGTCTATTAGGGGGATCAATTTAGCTATAATTGAAATGCCTATGAGGCTATCAGTTAAATAGCCACTTTTTCCTTTTAAATTTATAAAAAATAGTAAAATAATTTTTTGAAACAAATTGAAAGCACTATATTAATTAATAATATATAATCATTAAATTAAAAATATTAGAATAAATTTTATAATTATAAAATACTGTTAATTCCTAAAATAGGCTAAAATCGCAATTATATGCAATTTAGCTTTTAAAATACCAAATAAATTTGTAAAAATATATAAAAATTACCCTAGCTATATTTTAGTATAAATATGAGAATAAAATAAGTTAGTTACCAAAATAATAATTTTGGAAATAATTATTGGTTTTTGTACTGCTAAAATGGGCAATAAATTAATTTAAAAATCCTTTAAAAATTGAAAAAATAATAAAATACTTGAACATGCTTATATATGCACATATATACTATTTTGAAAGTATTTTTCATATAAAAAATATACATGAAAAAATTGAGTATCAACATTTTTGGTGATATTTAAGAGAGTATTCAGCGGCTTATGAGCCTTGGACGGTTTGGTTTATGCTTGGGTCTCGTGTGATGAGTTTGGGTTGAGGATTGCAGTATTATGGTGAGGAGAAGTATCAATTCGAAAGTAATTCAGAAGGAACTTGGATAAATAGACAGCTTGGTAGTAGGTCAGATCGGCATAGTAAAGGATATGATTAGTTATTTGTGTGATTATGAGGTAAGGAGTTTCTACGGGCATTTCGTGGAAATGCTATTGGGTTTTTGGTGACCCGCGTAGCTTGGTTGAGTTAGAAGAATTCATTCCTAATGGTTTGGTTTTGTGCAAATGGAATTCGGAGAGTTCTTGATGTTTTCTATCATGGTTAGAGATGTATATTTTTTACTGGCATGAGGAGTATATGATGTATAGCAATTTTCTTCTAGATTGGATCAAATGGAAAGTTCTTGGCTAGTGGAGTATGTAGTTGCTTGTGGCTCAGAATGGATTATGAAATTCTCATATTTGTCATAGAATGGTATGGTATATGTGCTATGTTGTGTAGGGTTGAGATTTGCATGTGTAAGGTCACAGTTCAGTATTAAAAGGAAGTTCATAAATTCTTAGGCAGCACGGGCAGTTTCAGATGACTAGGTAAATGATATTATGAATTGGTGCAGCTTGATGAGGGTAGACATCTTAGAAAGGGCAATGTGTTTGAGTTAAGGGTACTGCCTTGGTAATACGGCACTCTCTTGTTGGATTAAAAGCTGGTATTCAAGTTTTCTTGGTGGCACAGAGAAATTGTATGAGTATCCCTCGTGGAATGATCGAGTATTAGAAGTGTGTTAGATATCCAGGCGGTAAAGTTGAGATCGGATGGAGTGATTCATGTGCTTCATGGATTTAGAGACTGGAAATTCTCATAAACAAGTTATTTTGTGATGGTGGACTCTGAAGATGTGGGCAAATCTAGTCAGATGATAGTATGTGCCATGATTCAGTCATTATAAACTTTCAGAGAGTTATTTATCTATTTTGGGTGACCAGAGTTGATGTGGGGTTCATTAGTAGGCCAATATGGAGGTGTTCTGTACCGAGTCGAATATGTTGACTTCGGACTGCTATTACTGAGTATGGTGCCATTTGGTTGTCCATAAGCTTATTCGTGTCCCGAGATTTGTTTGTGAGATACTTTTGTATTCTACGCGGGATTGTGGTTCTTTGATTTTATGCACAAATTATATGGTTCTATTTGAGCTTTACAGCGGGATTTGAGTGAAACGGGCATTTGGGTGTCACATGATTGATTGCGTATTAGATGTGTGCTTTTGGGCTGGTATGGCCTTTCTCATTTGCTTCTCCATGGTTATGGGGATTCATTTTTGGTACTAGATATTAAATTTCACGTGGTAGTTGATTTTGAGCATGGTGACTTGAGATATTTCATGTGGACCATCGTTTGGATAGGGTATTGCATTGCAGCGAAGTTATGTGGAGGTATGATCCTTCGGTTTAGATTCGTGTGTTCTGGTTCTACAGTGTATGATGGGTTCTTAGCATCGTATTTTGGTGGTACTGGTGAGCTTGCGGTATAGCTTTCTCATTTTAGTTATTTTCCATGATTTGAGTACATTTGGACTGTTGTTTGTTGGTTTGCGAATTGCACGGGTTGTGGCTTTAGATCGCATTGATGTGTCATGTTACTAGAGTAGTCGTGTTGGATGAGATAAGGTCATTGGGATCTAGAATGAATACTATCGAATTTGATTTCAGCATGTTGGAAGGATAATATCGGGATTTGGCTTAGAAATTTACTATGGTCCTTGCCGAATGAGAGGGAACTCCATGACTGGTTGATCTGAGGAATGGTTATGACTTTTTGCGTGTTTCATTCATCATTGGCAGTATACGAAAGTGTTGGAATTAGGCTTTTGTTTGATAAGAGGCTTATTACCAGAATTGGGTTGTTTGGGTAGCTGTTGCGACTAGAAGTTATCGCTATGACTGTTTGAGTTGTGTGGTATATCATATGATTTCCATCTTGAATTATGGTTATGGCTTGATATAGTGTGTTCAGACTTATTCAGTGTGTATATGTGAGATTCTGATCTTATAGATAATTTCGGAAGTGAAAATTTGGTTCTATGGTTTATGGGCTAGGTTGGATTGTGAAATTTCTGTTATATTGTGCTATCGGACCTATATGAGATAGGGTGACATGGGGTCACCCTCGAGTATGTGCATAATAAATGGGGATATTTGGCAATTTGATGGCTTTTGAAACAACTCTGAGCACGTTCGAGGGCGGACGTATGTTTAAGTAGGGGAGGATATAACAACTCGATCGATTGTTTTGAGCATTTGCACTTCACTCGTCAGTTATCAGGCATGAGTGCTCTACATGATGTATTATGACTTATGTAAATTGTTGGTTTTGGTTTTCAGGTTAATCAGAATAGATATGGAAGAGGGATTATCAGCTTGAATCTTTAAATTTGAAATGTTTAATCAAGTTTTGACTTTTTAGTAATCGATCTCGAATTTGGATTTTTATGATTCAGTTAGCTCCGTTAGTTGATTGTGCACTTGAAAACACATCTGGAATGTGATTTAGAGGTCCGCGATAGATTTAGGCTTGAATTGGCTAAATTGGAAATTTAGCGTTTCTCAATCGATAGTGAAAATTTTTATATCGGGGTTGGAATGAAGTTCTGGAAATTGGACTTGGTCCGTAGTGTCATTTATGACGTGTGTGCAAAATTTCAGGTTATTCGGACGAGGTTTGATAGGTTTCGGCATCATTTGCGGAATTCGAAAGTTTAGAAGTTCTTAAGCTTCAATTCGAGGCTGATTTGGTGTTTTGATACTGTTTAGGGTGTTCCTAGGGCTTGAATAAGTTTTAATAGTGGTATATTACTTGTTGGTACTTTTGATTGAGGTCCCGAGGACGTCGGGATGAATTCAGATGGTTAACGAAAAACTTGGAAATTGGTTTGAGCAGCTGAAGCTGCTGCTTCTATCATTTACGCAACAACGAATTTGGGGTCCGCAGGTGCGAGGTGCGCAGAAGCAGAATTGGACCGTAAAATCTGAGAAGGACCGTAGGAGCAGATGTTGGGCCACATCTGCGAGCCCGCAAGTGCAAGGCCTGAGGCGCAGGTGCAGAAGCTGGGAATTGAAGTGGAATGCGTAGATGCAGCGTTGAGACCGCATATGCGGTCCTATAGGTGTGTGAATTTTTCGGCAAATATGGAAGTGATGGGCAGAATGTATAAAAAGGCCCATTTGTGAATTTTGGTCATTCTTCACCATTGGGCAGAATGTATAAAAAGGCCCATTTGTGAATTTTGGTCATTCTTCACCATTTTTCATTCGGATTTGGAGCTTTTGGGAGCAATTTGAAGAGGGATTCAAGGGGTTTTTTACTGAGGTGAGTAATTTGAGCCCTAATACTCGTGATTTCGATAGTTTTCTATGGTTTAATCATGTAATTAGCTGTGATTAAGGGTGAAATGAGGGTTTAGGGCTTGGGATTTTTGGAGAGTTTTGATTGAGGATTTGAGGGGCCAAATAGATTCAGATTTTGATGAATCTTGTATGTATGGACTCGTGATTGAAAGGAGTTTCTAGTTATGTGATTTTTGTAAGATTCTGAGACGTGCGCCCGGGGGCCGGGTTTGGGTGAATTTCGGGATTTTGGTTTGAATTGATGGTTTTTCATTTGGAATTGATTCATTGGCCCATATTGATTGCGTTGCATTGCTCTTAGTTAGATTCGGAACGTTTGGAGGACGATTCTAGAGGCAAAGGCGTAGTGGAGTAGGATTTGGCTTGGTTTGAGGTAAGTAACGCTTCCAAACATGGTTCTGAGAGTTTGAAACCCCGAACTATGTGTTATATGATTAGATATTAAGGTTACCCAAATGTCAAGTGGCTGGCGTGTGGGCGTACACCATGAGGATTGTGGCCTGGTTTATTCTATGGAACCGCTTAGTAATTCTTTATTATTGATATTTGTGTTGTGATTATGTGATTAAGGAAATGAACTATAAAACCAATTGATTATCATCTTAGGGCTTCATGCCGATTGTTGAGACCCGAGTGGTCGTTTCTTGCTATCATCTCATTAGTTTCATTTATATTATGTACTTAGTCTTGTTCATGCATATCATATCATATCTCAGTCTCCGTTGTTATTATCTAGCATATCATATCATTATTTCGGGTTAGTTTCATGGTATTATGAGCCCGTGTGTGTGAGACTGGAGAGTGATCACTGGTCGAGAGCATAATTTTGAGTGACAGTTAAGGGATCGGGCTGCACGCCACAACAGATTATTGATTATGCTTCGTTGGCTTGTTATAGAGCTTGGGCTAAAAGGAGTCCCTCCGAAATCTACAATCTACACATCCCCAGTGAGCGCAGATGATATTTTTTAGGGAAGAATTTTCCTAGACATGAATTTGTTTGAAGTATTGGTACCTGGAGATGGATTTCTCACCGGGGTTGGAATGCCCTTTACCTCGGTACTAAGTGACTTATAGTCAGTGATGATTATGTTCCGAGATGGATTTCCTTGGCCGGATGGACATATGCGGTACCGAGTGGTTGAGTGTGTGTGTGTGTGTGTGTGTGTGTGTATATATATATATACACACACACACCTAGAGATGGATTTCTCCCCAGGGATGGATTACCCTTGTTTCCTCAGTACTAGTTGACTTTTAGTCAGTGTTGTATATGTTCCAGGATGAATTTTTCCTCGACCAGAAGGCCATATGCAGTACTGAGCGATTGAGAACTTTTGAGTGGAAGCATACAATGCATTTTTGGCATTGACATGTAGAGTTTTGCTGAGCTTTATACTTCACATTGTTCGGATTGGTATTTAATTTACTTTTGAGTTGGATAATTGAATTGCCAGCATGCCTACTTTTCTGTTGAGTTTAATTACGTTATAATTGCTGAGGTTTAGTTCGTCACTACCTATCAGTCCATAGTTTGGACTTGTTACTTACTAAGTTGGTGTATTCACATTACCCCATGCACCATGTGTGCAGATCCAGGTATATCAGGGCACGTTAGCGGCTGTTGACTACTCCAATCGCGAATTATCACCAGAGATAGCGAGGTAGCTGCCTGGCGATCGCAGTTCCGCATTTCTCCTTCTTTATTTTCCTTCTAGTATACTTTGGCTACTTTCAGACTATTTTGGTCTTGTTATATTTCGTAACAAGTGTAGTATTGCTCATGACTTAGTGACACCCGAGGTCAGGCTTTTATTTCTATATTTTGGTTTTTGACTATATATCTTTTATGAAAATTTCAGTCGAAAAAGGTTGTTATTTAAGTTTATTGAAACGTTGAACTATTTTGGGAATGTGTCGGTTGGCCTAGTTCTAGGATAGGCCACTACTACAAAAAGGGCATTTGGCGGCAATTATTTAGCGGCAATAAGTCAATTGCAGCTAATATATTCTATAAGCTAAAATATATGCGGCAAATGACCATTGGCCACTAAAAAATAACCTTTTACCGGCAATTAAAATAAATTGCCATTAAAAACTATTAATCTCTACTAACCGCGTACAGTAAAACAGCAATTAATAACCTTTCTTTTCTTTTTTATGAACTTTCTCTCCCTGCCCAAAATAAATCTTTCCCTCCAAATATTTTGCACAAAAATTAATCGATTCCCTCCAATCAGAAAAAATAGGAAAACCTATTCCTTCATTGAAACGATTTTCCTTCATCGAATAGGATAGGAATCTCACATATCGATTTTCCTTCATTGAACAGGATACAATTTATAGAGTCTACATATAGGTCTGGGCAAGTTTTCATCGTTTCATTGAGCTGGATAACTCTTGTTCTTCCCCAGCCAGAATCAAAGAATCACATAATCGTAGAATCGCAGGTCTCCGGCCAGATTAACAGAATCGAAGGTCTCCGGCTAGTTTCTTCCCCAGATAAATGCTCTTCTTCCCCACGTATTTTCATTTTTTTCACCCAGCAAACGCGATTAATAGTGGAGTTAGGATTGTGCTGCTCGATTATGCTCTATCGTCGTTGTTAGTATTCTCTGTCTTATCCGTTTCCCACTTCTCTTTTCCTGTTGGTTTCAAGATCGTTGCAGAATTCATATTTCAATTTCTTGTGTTTATTAACAAAACAATCTGCTTACCAGGTACAAATTCGTGCCGTCAACTGTTGAAATTTGAGCTTTGCAAAAGTATAGTTTTATCTGCATATGCGAGTCTTTTGTGATATCCGATTGCTGTAAATTGACGTGCGAAGATTGTTCTTATTCCTCCTCTATTCTTTGAATGTTTTATGATTTTGTTCCTCTGTTTTCTGCTATTCTTGTAGTTATTCAGAAATTTTATAAGTGTCACTGATACATATTGATATTTCCATTGAATCTACCACTAGTCGAGAAATCGAGAAATCAAACTAAGAAAAGAAAAATTGAACAAAACAACTATTGTCGAATAACTATAAAGTAACACACACTACAGATGACTTTCTACCGAGTATAATGCTATGATATATTACAAACAGGGTAGCTCGTACATTCCTTATTCGAATTGTGATTCCCCTGCGACTTGTTTGAGTTGATGAACTTATCCTTGTTTGTTTCTGCTTGTTTGAATTGAATACGATTGACCTGAAATCTAGTGTCTATTGATGCTGAAGTTCTATTTGGTCTTTTCTGTAAATTTTGAGTTGACCTGCACACTGAAAGCATTAAAAACAATTAATGATCCTAGAACCAACCTTAATGTGTTTGAATTGCAATCCTCTAATAGAAATACCAAATATTCCTACCAACTCGTTCTCTATAGCTGCTGTAAAATGGCGTGAGCTAAACTCTACTGATTCCAGTTCTGAGGAAGAAGATGAGCAGCAATGTCATCTTGTCACCAGGTTATTTATTCCAGATTTTGATGTATGAGTTTAAAAACTGAACTTCTACTCGATCGTTTGAGTTAATTGAGTTGAATTCGTAAGTTTGGCTCGAGTTCCTTATTCGAATTGTGATTCCCCTGCTTCAAGTTTAGTATGCACTTGAGAACCATCTGCTTCTTGTTCAGTATGCACTTGAGAACCATCTGCTTCCGTTTCTTGTTTGTATTTTTCTTCCTACTTGTTTTGGTAGCATGAATCCCTTGAGTATCTTGTTCAAGATCACGTAGTTGGTAGTGTCTGTCTATTGCTGTTGAAGTTCTGACTATGGTCTACTGAGAACTTAAGGAGTTGACTCAAGTTTGAGACTGCTTTAATGATTGAGATTTTTGGTCTCAAGTCTGTTGTGAACTGAAATTTGAGCTTGATTTTCTCAGTACTTGAAGTTTGTCTCAAACTGCAACTGTCAACTAGTTTATGCTTTCTTCTGTGACCAGCATTAGCAGTAACACTGTTTGTGCACCAGCATCAGCAGTAATAGCTGTTTGTGCACCAGCTTCAGCAGTAACTACAATTGTTTTGGCACCCTTAGACGCCTGGTATTGGTCATTTGAAAATTGCCCAACAGTAGTAGTACTAACCTATGTCAACCTCACCACACCATCAAGTGAATTGTTCTGCTCAAGTGCAATTTTTTGAGAGTTCTTAGCTTCTGTAAACATTGCCTTAAAACCTATAGCAGCTACTTAAAACCTGTAGCAGCTTCTTCCCTAAACATTGCCTTAGCTTCTGTCAACCTCACTTTCCTTTGATGCATCTACCTGATTGTGTCCTATATTAAATCCAGCATTGTGCTGAACCGTTGCACTCTTTTGAGAGTGCTTATCTTGTTCATGCACTGTCCTAACCCCTATAGCAGTTGCATCATCCATAGCATCACTACATTTGAGTTCTTGACCTTCAATATTCCCAGCTGAGACATGAAAACCTGCTGGTTATTCCAACTGTTCAGCAGTAGTAGCAGTAGGTCGACCAAGTACCCCAGTTCACCTTCTAGTGTTGCTTTGTTGATCTTGATCCTCTCTTCTATCAACATTAGCCAAACCTCTTTTTTCATTCATATCTGTCATAAGTCACCTTGAAACTTCTCAACGGGATTTTGCTCGCCATAATCCATCGTTTCACTTAACTGTATGCCAAAGAATTGAAGTGACAAAACTTGCACTTATGTCAAAATAACCACTCCAGCCACCTACTACCACTCAGTTGTCCACAGCAAAAAGAAACTAAGAAATGGATATATAGGGTCTTTGTAACTTAGCTGCTCTTCCTACTCTCTCTCTTAGAATCTGGACTCCCATGTACCTGCATCAAATGCATCATCAAAGAAATCAATTAGGATAATTAACTAGTCAATCCTCTTAAGGAAACTTCGTGCCTTCAACTATTGCAATTTGATCTTTGCGAAAGTACAGTTTTTTCTGCATATGCGAGTCTTTTGTGATATCCGATTGCTGTAAATTGACGTGCCATGATTGTATTTATTCCTCCTCTGTTCTTTGACTGTTTTATAATTTTGTTCCTCTGTTTTCAACTATTCTTGTAGTTATTCGGAAATTTTATAAGTGTCGCTGATACATATTGATGTTTCCATTGAATCTACCACTAGTCGATATATGAATTCCTCTGTATGTTTTTTATTATTCTCGACATTGTTCATAATTTTTAAGTGTCATCGATGCATATTGATGTTTTCATTGAATCTACCATTAGTCGAGATGTATTCCTCTATATATTTTCTGTTATACTTATCAAAAAGCTGCCAATCAAATGCAAAGGCGATAGTTCCTTTGATCTATGTAAATACTAAAAGTAGAATTAAGTATTGAAAGGAAGGAAAGATACATGTCTTACACAGTAAAGAACAACATTATAGTCTTGAGATCTAAAAACCTACAATAAGACAACAGATTGGTATGCTAGACAACTTTAGTTCTATTAGGTAGGTAAAAAGTATTTGCGTCTAGAAAATAGAATAATCGTGGGTGAATCCACATAGATATGATGCTTTTAATAACAAAACTCAGGTAAAATCAAAATGATAGCATTGCCATTTGTAATAACAAATTTTTCCCACTATCTCACCTAACACTAAGAAGAAAACACGAAGGAAAGAAAAAAAAGAAGTGAACCTTAGTAAACTAATAAATATGTATAGATAAGTAAATTGCCAATGAAACAATGCCTGCGTGGATCCCAAACTATATATTAAAAAAATATAATTCTAAACAAGATTAGTTGTGTCCAAAACTGGAAAACTTAATCGAGAAATCAAACTAAGAAAAGAAAAATTGAACAAAACAGCTATTGTCGAATAACTGAGAACAGATAGAAGAGAAGAATGAGATAAACGAGTTTATCCAGTACTTTGTTGTTTGTTACAATAATCTTTGAGTTATGGAATTACATACAAATAGGATGTTTATTTTACTATATTTTGAATAATTCCCTCTTTTTACTAACGAATTTTTAGCTATTGCAGTAAGTGTAGTAAAGAAAAGAATATCTTAAAGGTCATGGACAATCCTAGAAATAAAAGATGGATACATTGCAATAGAGTTAGTAAGCAATATTTGGATGGAGTAGAAGATTTTATAAACCATGCATTTTCTATAAAATAAGATGGGGAATAAATTCTATGTCCTTGTATGAAGTGTGTGCTTATCCATCAAGTTAATCGGGCTACAGCATATGATCATCTTGTGATTATTGGTATTATGCCATCATATGATACTTTGTTTTGTCATGGTGAGCCTTTAAAGGGATCATCAAGCAATGGTCAAACAAATAATCGAAGCCAGTCAACTCTAAGGGGTGATGATATGACAGGAATGATACATGATGCCTTTGGAGGCTTTACAGAGTTCATTAGTGAAAGTGGTGACGTAGATCATAACTTACAAGAGAATATTACTCATCCATTTGGAAATCAACCTCATGTAGAGGTGGATAAGTTTGAACAGCTCATGAAGGAGGCAAAGGAAGAACTATATCCAGGATGTAAGAAGTTTAACAAATTATCCTTTTTGCTGCATATATATCGTACAAAGTGCATGTTCACATGGTCAAATGAATCTTTTAATGCTTTACTTGGACTATTGAAGGATGCGCTGCCTGAAGGGGAAAAATTGCCTCCTTCTTTATATGAGACCAAAAGGATGGTTGAAGGCTTGGGGTTAAAGTATGATAAAATCCATGCTTGTCCCAACGATTGCATGCTTTTTAGGAAAGAGTTTGCTAATAAGAATATCAATGAATGCAAATTTTGTGGGGCTTCTAGATGGAAAAATGATGCTAGAAAAATTCCAGCCAAGGTCCTAAGGTATTTTCTTTTGAAACCGAGGCTACAGAGATTGTTTATGTCATCAGAAACTTCCAAAGCAATGCGATGGCATCATGAAGAGCGCAACAAAGATGGAGTTCTACGACATCCTGCAGATTCTGAAGCTTGGAAAAATTTTGATAATAAATATCCTGAATTTGTTGGAGACCCTCGCAATATGTGCCTAGGATTAGCTTCTGATGGGTTTAATCCATTTGGCACAATGCGAACTGTTCACAGTACATGGTCAGTGATTTTAATGCCATATAATCTTCCACCATGGATGTGCATGAAACAAGAGTTTTTCATTCTGTCCTTACTTATTCCTGGACCAAAAGCGCCTGGAAATAATATTGATGTCTTTTTGCAACCTCTAATAGAATATTTAAATGAATTATGGGATGTTGGTGTAGAAACGTACGATGCCTCCACTAAGGAGATATTCCAAATGCGAGCAGCTCTCATGTGGACGATAAATGATTTTCCAGCATATGGTACTCTCTCTGGATGGTGCACTTATGGTAGATTTGCATGCCCACCTTGTAATATAAACACTCAATCTAGAAGGCTCAAACATGAAAGAAAGTTTTTTTATATGGGGCATCGCCGCTTCTTGAAGTGAGGACACAAATACCGGAATGATGCAAAATCATTTGATGGGACTAAAGAAACAAGATCTGCACCTTGTCCAGTAACTGGTTCAGTAGTGCTGAATCAAGTGAAAGATATAAAATTTACTCTTGGCCAGCCAAGTGAAGCGGTAAATGGGGTGATGAAAAACACATGGAAAAAGAGAAGTATTTTTTTTTTTATATTCCTTATTGGAAATTTAACTTGGTGCACCATAATCTTGATGTGATGCACATAGAAAAGAACGTGTGTGATAATATAATTTATACATTATTGGATCTTGGTAAAAAATCTAAAGACAACTTAGAGGCTCGATTAGACTTCAAGGAGATGAAAATAAGACCGAGCTTATGGCCTCAGTACCGAGCTAGTGGTAGATCATATCTTCCTCCTTCTTTTTTCACAATGTCTCCGATGGAAAAGGAATTATTTTATGAAGTACTACAAAATGTCAAGTTTCCAGATGGCTATGCGTCTAATATCTCACGTTGCTTTCGCAAACGAAAGATATCTGGGCTAAAAACTCATGATTGTCATGTTTTAATGCAAGAACTTCTTCCTCTTGCCTTGCGGATATCAGTAGATAAAAGAGTTAGTTCAATTTTAATTGAACTATGCACATTCTTTCGTGTTCTATGTAGCAAAAAGATAAAACTAGAAGAGTTAAGTTACTTGAAGAAAAAATTCCAGAAACATTATCTACTATGGAGAAACTCTTCCTCCCAGGATTCTTAACTGTTATGATACACTTGTTAATTCACTTGGAAACTGAGGCTAAACACGCGGGACCCCGTACATTATCGCTGGATGTACCCAATTGAGAGGTATGAAGAATATCACTGAATCTTTATCTTATGTCTTTAGTTGTTAAATATTCTAACATCAAACTAATAATATTACTTTGTTCCATAGGTTTTTGGGTACTTTAAAATCATAAGTTCGTAATCGTGCATGTACAGAAGGTTCAATAGCAGAAGCATACATAGCAAATGAGTGTATGGCATTTTGCTCACGATATTTGGAGGGTGGAGATTCAAGGTCATATTGTTCAGGAAAATGCAATGATGAGATTGAGCATGAGACTAGTAAAGAAGAATGTCTTTTTCCTACTGTTGGGGAGTCATATGGTGGAGTAGATGTATTTGAGTTGAATGAGAAAACATGGTTGCAACCACATCGGCATGTGCTTTTCAATTGCGAGTCAGAAGTCGTTGAGAATTATAAAAAGTTAGTGTTATATCTATTATTTAATATATGTATATTACTTATTTGATAACAAAATTGATATATGCGAGTTATGTGAATAGGGACATATTGCTGAAATCAAAAGAGCACATCGTAAGCGTCGTTTGACACATTATCAACTTGACCGCGTGCATTTTGATACATTCCATGAGTGGTTCAAAGAGCAAGTAAGTAGTAGGACTAAGTCATTGGTTACATTAATTATTGTCCTTGTACATATATCCATATTTATATGATGTTAGGTAAAGGAGTTGGAAGCTATATCTAACACCTTAAAGGATGTTAAATTCCTTGCACAAGGGCCGAGTTATATTGCAAAAAGATTAGTGCATTCGATGTAAATAATGGCTATCGATTCCAAACGAAACAAAGTGAGGAGTTCAAGGTGACACAAAATAGTGGTGTTATGGTCGTTTCAAAGACTGAAAGTTATGCAAGCACAAGTGACAATGCTCCAAAATCTGCAAATATCACATATTATGGCAGATTGAATGATATTGTGGAGTTAAACTACTATGAAAAATTTAAGGCTGTCTTATTTAAGTGTGATTGGATTGATGTAACTAGAGGTAGAGGAATTAAGGAAGATGACTTAGGTTTCACACTTGTGAATTTCTCGCACCTGACAGACTCTGGCGATCGAGAACGTCATGAGCCCTTTATTTTTGCAGAACAAGCTCAACAAGTAATATTTGTGCAAGATCCTTAAGATCATGAATGGTTTGTCACTAGGTTAATTAAACCTCGAGACATTTTTAATATGGGGAAGGAAAATAGTGTGCATCTTGAGTCATCAACGCAGAGTGATGCCACTGACTTAGCTGTTTTAGAAAATGCTCGTGTTTTAGAAGATGAGTTTAATGATTGGGTAAGAAGTGGTATTGATGGAATAGTAATTGATACAAACGTATATTCTCAAGCTTCTCTAAATTATGGTGAAGCTAATGTTGAGGGAGGAAATGACATAGAAAATGAATGTGATTTTGAATAAGATAGGTGGAACTTATAGAATATTTTTTTGCAAGTGTTATTTAAGAACTTCTAAGGGTGTTATTTTTTTACTTCAGAAGTTTGATATTGGATGTTTGAGTGAATTTGTTGTGCTTTCTTTTACTTATATTTCGCTTATTATATCCATTTAAATGTGATATGCTAAGGCGGTATTATCACTTCATAATTTTTTATTAGTGCATTAATAACTCTTATCTCTAAAACAACCTTTGTCACAAGGCTTTGTTTGTGTGCACGAGTTGTTAATGTCTCTTACATCTTGAGAATAGGACGGTGCTTCCTCCTGTTTTGCACGTGACCTATTGATCTATTGGAGTTAATCTGGTACTAATATAGCTTAATGTAACTAGATAATTTTTTTATTTTTGGAGAAGGAACTATGCGAACTAGACGTCGCAACCGACTTGTAATTGAACAAGACAACGATGAAGATGCGCGACCTTATATTGAGCATTTGATGGATGCTCAAAACCATACTGTGGCCCATCCTTATATTCAGTAGTTGATGGATAATAGGAACAACTCTGAAGACCAGGAACATGATGATCAATCTAATGAGTTGAACAGTTCTGTTGGTGGCACTGAAGTTCAACACAAGGATGATGAATCAGGTAACACTTTTCTCTGGAATTATTTTTAAATCTTAATTGTGTGTTAATCTAACTAGTTTATAGAGTATAATTAGCAACCATAGTAGTGTTGTCCAGTGCCATGTGCTTGCCATAGTAGCCAATGTTATGTCATAGTACTGCTCAAGTGCAATTTTTTTAGAGTTCTTAGCTTCTGTAAACATTGCCTTAAAACCTGTAGCAGCTTTTTTTACACTCAAATTCTCATCTTTTTTGTTTGTATATCCATCCTTGTCATGAAGAATCATATTACTAGGCCTAGCCTCCACTGTTAACGTCCTATTCCCCTTCTGAACATTACTACAAGATCCATCATTTTCCTTAGATGCATCTACCTGATTGTGTCCTATATTAAATCCAGCATTGTGCTGAACCGTTGCACTCTTTTGAGAGTGCTTATCTTGTTCATGCACTGTCCTAACCCCTATAGCAGCTGCATCATCCATAGCATCACTACTTTTGAGTTCTTGACCTTCAGTATTCCCAGCTGAGACATGAAAACCTGCTGGTTATTCCAACAGTTCAGCAGTAGTAGCAGTAGGTCGACCAAGTACCCCAGTTCACCTTCTAGTGTTGCTTTGTTGATCTTGATCAGCTCTTCTATCAGCATTAGTCAAACCTCTTTTTTCATTCAAAACCTGTCTTAAGTCACCTTGAAACTTCTCAACAGGATTTTGTTCACCATAATCCAAAGCTTCACTTAACTGTATGTCAAAGAATTGAAGTGCCAAAACTTGCACTTATGTCAAAAGAACCACTCCAGCCACCTACTACCACTCAGTTGTCCACACCATAGTAGCCAATATTATGTCATAGTACTGCCCAGTAGTATCCTATCCAGCGCAATGTCCCAGTGTGCTTGTTTGTTGCTATCACTGTCCAGTTCCATGATTCTATGTTAACTCTGTTGTATGTGTATCATGATATAGTCTTCTAGTTGTATGTGTTAAGTTCCTGCTTTTAAGAATGTGTATATCACCTAGATCCAGTTAAAACATGCTGCCTCATCCACAAGCTAAGAACTTCTCCCTTGTGCCTCATCCACAAATGGTCTAGCATATCATGTTGTTTCCATGGCCTTCTTTGTGATGTTTTGTGTGGTACTTTCCAGTTGTTTCTGTATCTCCACTTAGTACCCAGTGTTGCTTCTATTGTTTTCCTCTTTCCTTGCTCCCTGTATGTGTTGCTAGTATTAAAAACCCTCTTCCAACAGATCTGGCTTGAAGCTTTGTACCAATTGATGATACTGATTTTTTTTTACCTTAGTTGCATGTGAGATCTTGGCTGCTGATTTCAGTAGCACGAGATTTATTCCACTTGCCATTAGATTCGTACATCAATCCGAAGAGCAGTACTTGGTTTCTATAAAACTTTTACATTAAGTAGCTTTCCAGTAGCTTCTCTGAGGCTTGGAATTTTAGAGCTAACCCAAATTAGAGTGACTTTGAAGGCATATATACATTTATTAATTAATTGAAGATAAACATTTACCTTTAGGTATACATTTAGTGTTGACCATATATACTTTTTCCATTTGATGACCTTTAAATCTTCCATTCCAGGTAATTCAGAGCCAAGAAAGGTTCGTGGGCCTACTTTACTGAAAGATATTAGGAAACTTCCTCTGGGAAAGGTAGTTGATGTGTCGTTTAATAATCGTAACCAAGCTATTGGGAAAAAAGGTCGAAAGCTTTCTAGCTTTTTAGGAATTATTGCGAGAACTCCAGAACTAACACCTCTACATGTAGATGATTGGAGAAATTTTGACAAGGAGGAAAAGAAGAAATTGGTGAATTTTGTGAGGGTATGTAGTAGTAGTAGTTTTTGTTATTATTATTATTACTACAACTATTATTATTATTTTTATTGTTATTGTTATTATTATTATTATTATTATTATTATTATTATTATTATTATTATTATTATTATTATTATTATTATTACTACAACTATTATTATTGTTATTGTTATTGTTATTATTGTTATTGTTATTGTTATTGTTATTACTGTTATTGTTATTGTTATTGTTATTATTATTATTATTATTTCAATCTTTTATACATGATATTTTCTTCTAAATGTTGGCTTTATTTTTTTAGAAGAAGTTCTGTATCCCAAGATGGGGAGAAGCTTATGTCCTAAAGTCACTAGGAAAGAAATGGAAAGATTACAAGTGCAATTTAAAAGGTGAGTATCTGCCAAAATATAAGACTAAAGACGCTTTGCTGAAAAATAGACCAAGTCGCATACCGAGGGATCAATAGCGCGGTCTTGTCTCCTATTGGCTTTCAGATAAAGCCAAAGTATTAACAAATCTTTAAATCATATCTACTTCATTATTTCAGTGTTTTGATTTTAGTTATGCTCAATTTTTATTTATAATTTATAAGATATCATTTTAATATTTCAATGACAGAGGCGTAGCCAAGCAAATAGAAATAATAGGGCCAATCAAAAGATGCCTCACACAGGAGGATCGAAAAGTATTGCTACCTTGATGAATGAGCAGGTAAACTTGTAAAAATTTCTAATTATAATATTTTAAAATCTTTTTTTTCACGCATATCTGACATCAATTTTATTGTATTAGGCTATAAATAGGGTAGAACCTACACGAGCAGAAATTTTCTTATTAACTCATAAACAACGTAAGGATGGTATACTACTGGATGTTGATTCTGCCAATGCGATCGTAAGATTTCTTTTTTTATTTAAATTTCTGAATTGGGGAATAGTTTAGAAAAAAACTTTAAAGCGAATAAACAAATTCCAACTTGGATTTATGTATTCTGTGGTCAGGAAATGATAAATGAAAGGATGAATAATATTGAGAGCTCTACTGATCAACCTCCTCGCAGTGTTGCTTAGGAAGGCGATGTGTATTCCTAGGTGTTCGGAAATGACAAAATTGGGTATGTTCGTGGTTTAGGAATTTGTCCAACTCCTTCTGTGCTATGGGGTAGTAGATCTTCCTTAGGAAATATTGTTGCAGAGGATTTGTCTAATGAGGCCATACAAAGGTTAACACAGGAGATAACCGAGTTAAAGGATAAACATAATGAAGAAATGAATCTGATGAAACAAAATCAGGAGAAGATGCAATCAGAATTACTCCAAATGAGACAATTGGTGCGCAAATATGTTTCTAATGAATCTACGCCTCAAAATATCAATGGCACCTCAAGTGAACAGGTAACTCGATCTTCAAAAGTTATAGCCATTCTTAATGAAGTTTCAATACTATAAAAGAACTGTAATCTAATGTGTTAATATTTATTAGGTCCTTGACGCCATTTGTGGCCATGAACGAATACCACAAACATCAAGGATACCTAGTTTTGCTGAAAATACTTCACTGTCTCAAGGTACTACTCATCTTTATCCTTCGGTGCTACTATTTGAGTTTTTTATTGTTTGAATTTTCCTCCAATTTTGTTTATCATTAGAATCCTGATTTCATGTGAACTTGCAAGAAATGGAAACAAGATATAGTTTCGACTTACATGCTTCCATAATTCGATTGTAACTTTATCAGTGTTAGTACCATTTACATAATATAGCAATAGATAATGAAATAGCAGTCATGAAACTGAGGTCTTCATAGACCATTTGAAGCACTAGGATGTTTGTAAAGTAACACACACTACAGATGACTTTCTACCGAGTATAATGTTACGATATATTACAAACAGAGTAGCTCATATATTCCTTATTCGAATTGTGATTCCCCTGCGACTTGTTTGAGTTGATAAACTTATCCTTGTTTGTTTCTGCTTGTTTGAATTGAATGTGACTGACCTGAAATCTAGTGTCTATTGTTGCTGAAGTTTTATTTGGTCTTTTCTGCAAATTTTGAGTTGACCTGCACACTGAAAGCATTAAAAACAATTGATGATCCTAGAACCAACCTTAATGTGTTTGAATTGCAATCCTCTAATAGAAACACCAAATATTCCTACAAACTTGTTCCCTATAGCTGCTATAAAATGGCTTGAGCTAAACTCTACTGATTCCAGCTCTAAGGAAGAAGATGAGCAGCAATGTCATCTTGTCACCAGGTTATTTATTCCAGATTTTGATGTATGAGTTTAAAAACTGAACTTCTACTCGATCGTCTGAGCTAATTGAGTAGAATTCGTAAGTTTGGCTCGAGTTCCTTATTCGAATTGTGATTCCCTTACTTCTGCTTTAGTATGCACTTGAGAATTCGTTTAATTGACTCAAACTGCAGCTGTCAACTAGTTTATGCTTCCTTTTGTGACCAGCATCAGCAATAACATTATTTGTGCACCAGCATCAGCAGTAACAACTGTTTGTGCACCAGCTTCAGCAGTAACTGCAGTTGTTTTGGCACCCTTAGACGCCTGGTTTTGGTCATTTGAAAATTGCCCAGCAGTAGTAGTACTAATCTCTGTCAACCTCACCATACCATCAAGTGAATTAATCTGCTCAAGTGCAATTTTTTGAGAGTTCTTAGCTTCTGTAAACATTGCCTTAAAACTTGTAGCAGCTTCTTAAAACCTGTAGCAACTTCTACCCTAAACATTGCCTTAGCTTCTGTCAACCTCACTTTCCTTTGATGTATTTACCTGATTGTGTCCTATATTTATCTAGCATTAGGCTGAACTATTGCACTCTTTTGAGAGTGCTTATCTTGTTCATGCACTGTCCTAACCCATGTAGCAGCTGCATCATCCATAGCATCACTACCTTCGAGTTCTTGTGAAAACCTGTTGGTTTTTCCAACAGTTCAGCAGCAGCAGCTGTAGGTCGACCAAGTACCCCAATTCACCTGCTCGTGTTACTTTTTTGATCTTGATTAGCTCTTCTATCAGCATTAGACAAACCTTTTTTTTCATTAAAAACCTATCTTAAGCCACCTTGAAACTTCTCAACAGGATTTTGCTCGCCATAATCCATCGCTTCACTTAACTGTATTCCAAAGAATTGAAGTGACAAAACTTGCACTTATGTCAAAAGAACCACTCTATCCACCTACTACCACTCAGTTTTCCACAGCAAAAAGAAACTAAGAAATGGATTTTAGGGTCTTTATAAACCAGCTGCTCTTTCTAATCTCTCTCCTAGCACCAGTTGCCTTCATAATAGCCTAGTTAGATCAGGACATAAATATGGTCTATACAAACAATCATTAGACCAGAATGTCTCTCGGCTTTTGCAACTTTTGTTCTGGAACACAACTACACAAGTATCTGAAATCCTATATATAGTACTGACACAGCGCAAAGATGTTATATAATCAGTACCTATTTGGTACTTTTTTTTTTATTGCATTGAGCAAATGAAAATTTCAATATTAGTTGTATAGCACTAAGCACATTGACAATAAAAATGACAACCTTCAACTCATGGCATGAGATAGTTCTTACATTTGTACGTCCAATAAGTGGATCAGGCAAGCACTTCAAGATTCAGAACTAATGATGCAGACTCATGGTAGATAAAAGAGTTCTTCTCCTGCTTTGTCCAATCCTAGCACTACTACTGTTGATTTATCAGCTGGTTCAACAGCAGCTCGATCACCAGCTGCTATTTTTGTTGACTGTTTTCAAATCTGTTGACAGCAGCTAGCATTAGAGCAAATAAAATCTGTATGTTTCTACAGTTTTTGTTGACTGTTTTCAGCTGAAATTTTCTGCACTTTGTGGTTATTCTGCTTGATGGTTGTTGTTCTGTTAATAACAATGTTTTTTCTGTTCATGAATCTTGACAGTGATGGAATTTTGAAGATGTTTTTCCGCATTGTATTTTATCTTCTCATACAATTATTTTATTATTTCATGTCATACAGTTTGATGCTCGATAATTCAGCTGGTGGAAGATTTCATAATGATGAAAAGTTGCGAAAATCATTTGAAGACTATCATTCGTTTGGATTAGTTATATAATGACATTAGCTATTTAGTTCAAAAAATATAAGTTTAGTTATTGTGACATCAATATTTTTGATTGGTGCTTCCTTTAATTTGTTAAGATTTAATGAGATATTTTTTTTAAATTAATATTAATTTATTTTCTTATTTGGGTCATATTTTGGATAAATGTAGTAACTATTATTAATGGTGGCTACAATATTGCTATTAGCGCTTGTGACTTTTAGCGCTAATTTAGTTGGATATACCAGCTATATAAATGGACGATAAATGGGAAAATTAAGATGTTTTACAAGGGATATTGCAGTTGTTATAGTTGCTGTAAAACAATTGTCATTAAAGATATTGACTTTTAGCGGCAATTTAATTAATCATATTAGCCACTAAAATGGCAAACTAATATGTTTTCAAAAGCGATACTATGGCCATTTTAATTGCCACAAAATAATTGCCGTTAAAGATGTGAACATTTAGCGGCAATTATTTTTGAATTTAGCGGCTATAAAAATGCATGCTAAAGGAGTATAATTATTCGATTTAGTAGCCATAATAATTGCCGTTAATGATGTGAACTTTTAGCGGCAATTATTTTGAATTTAGTAGCTATAAAAAATGGTTGCTAAAGCATTATAATTAGCCGTTATGGATTAGATTTAGTAGCCATTATAATTGCCGCAAACAATTGCCGTTAAAAATGATAATCTTTAACGGCAGTAAGTCATACCTTTTACCAGCTTTTGTGACAATAGCCGCTAAAGGCTTTAGTGACCCCAACATCAGCGGCTAAACACCAATGGCCAGTAAAAGATATAGCGGCTATTGTTATTGCCGCTAAAAACGTTTTTAATTGCCACTAAACATCCTTTTTGTTGTAGTGGGCGCCATCATGATCGGATTGGTTTTGGGGTCATGACACTCATGACTTGTACTACCATTATTTAGATTTCTCACCATTTTATTTATTGATTATTGATGATCTTTCATTCAAATTAAATTATTCATTTTTGGGCTTACCTAGCATGTTGGGTAAGGTTTCATCACTTCTAGGTGGGATTTGGATTGTGACAAGTTCTTAAAAACCACCCTGCTAGTTAACTATTTAATTATCTTGTAGGATTTAAATTTGAGCTTTCATTATGCTTGCCCAAACTTACTTTCTGATATTATCCTGGATAGTTGGGGCAAAGCGGAGAATGGTGAGGATTACCCCGAATTATCAAGCGGACCATTGACTCTTTCCAAGTCCAAGAACATCCAAGAAATGCACACTAAGGAGCTACATGATCTTCAATAATTGACTACAAGGTGTTAGATTTGTGAAAAGAATACCACGTTGAGATGTTTGGTAATTGCGAAGAACAAGCTGGGAAGAATGTTGAGCAGATGCGCGAAGCATTAAGAAAGCACACTTGAGTATACGCAGCGTGCACAAGGGGTAGAGCCACTAGAGTCCTTGCGTGAAATCGTGTGCAATCCAGGCTTTTATGTGCGTGAAGCGTGCGTTGACAGGTTATTTTAGGAAAATTAGCATTGGAACTTTTCCTATTTTACACAATGGGTATTTATAGTAGTTGTGTTTTTTGGTAACTGATAATAGTCGTTATTTCATTAGTCAGTTAGCGTATTGACATAAAAGAACTCTTGAGAGAGATTTGGAACCTTTTGGTACGAGTTCGACTTTGGGTCACCTATTTTAAAAAAAGTTGAGTTCTTGAGAGTAATTTCCATCCACAAGCCAAACTTTTTTAGATTTCTCTAAATGTCTTATATATAGGGAGGGAAAGGAAAAATGGAAAAGAAAATTACAGGGTAAGGAACTGAACTCTCACTAACAAGGTGAAAGCTCATATGGTCAACCAATTGCACTACCAAAACTTGTCAAGCCAATCTTTGTCGTGCTTTTGTTACCAAAATGGAGTTAAAGTAAGTGAAAGGCTAAAACTTACAAACATTTGCAACACCATGGAAGGAAACATTTTATTCATGCAATCTAATACAAAAGAACTGATAGATTATATAGATGTCTTGCTTTTTCTTCTCTCCTAATTTTCATTCTAAATACTATAGAATGCTATATTCTAAAGCAAAGATACATGAACCAATATCTAGAGTTCATCCTTAGAGGGGGCTGGTTTTGGATTGTCTGCGGATAACTTGAGTGGATATGAAGCTTCCATGGCTATGCCACAGAGTCCTTCTTCAGCATCGATGCCTCGTTCCATCCTAAAATAACCTTGTTCTCCCCATCCAGTCCCCCAAGAGTTCTTCACTATCCAATACTTTGTTCCATCATGAGTTGCTCCGTAGCCCACAACTGCTACCCCATGGTCTAGCTCTGTGCCACAATTTCCGTTGAACACTCCCTGCATTTTCACATGTTATATGTTTTGCTCAAATTTGACATGATATATCATCAGATGGACTCGAACGAGAGCATAATCGATATAAAATATTCGTATAACATAGCCCGACTAGTTGGGTTGAGGCATGGTTGATTGATTTGTAGGATATGTCATGTGGAAAATGTTTGGTCACGTATTACAAAATGTGGTTATATTTGACATTAGTATGTCATCAAAGAATCTGGTTTGTGTGTCATGTTTAGACAATGCTCCGGCTGTGGTACGTGACGATGTAGCCTCACTTATTGGGTTCAATTGAACACGGTATTTTCAACGTGAGCATAAATGCATTTGGAAAATTAGTAAAACTTCAACATATATTAAATTATGCACACATAATTTTAAAAATACAATGAACTCGAAGGTAAGAACTTCAAGTTGAACAGTCATATCAAACCTCAGAGTAAAACTGCAGATCGGAACCACTAGCATCAATAGCAACAGATACTGGTTGGTTGGCAACAGCTTTCATCAAAGCATCCTCGTCGTTTGTAGGTACCATTTCGTGTCCATCGATATTAACCACCGGGGAATTCATCTAGATGAGATCGAAAAGGTGTTAAAGAAAACAGTTCTAGGATACTGGCTGTTAACATACATATCAAGTATGTTGTTTAAATGAAGGTCTCTACCTTTGAAGAATCACAGCGACTATCTCTGGCTCTGTATGGATAGATCCCCTCAGTTGTTATTCCTCCATTTTTCTTGATGAATTCATAGGCATTTTCCATTAGTCCTCCATTGCATCCTTCATTATCCTTTTCACAATCAACAAGCTCTTGTTCAGACAGGGAAACTAATTGGCCGGTCTTGATTTTGTTTATTCCTTCAACCCCAACAACTGCAGAAAATGCCCAACAACTACCTGCAAATATATGAGGGGATAAATCAGCATACTAAAACAAAAGATTGAGATAGTTATGATGATCACATAATTCAGCAATTTACCGCATTTGCCTTGATTCTTTACACCAGTTACAGCGCCTTGCTTTCTCCAATCAACAGATGCTGGCAGATTATCAGCCTTGTCGTGCATAAATCCAGTAGTAGGACGGCTACCATGGAGCATTCTAAAGTGTTTTACCTTAGAGCTGTAAAAATTTCTGAATTCATGATTGGTCATATCAGCAAACTGGTTGAGTTTCAATTTATAAGGCCTGTCCATCTTGTTCACCTTGTGAACATGCATCACATTCGCCTTGAATACATTGAAACGTTTTTGTTTCTCGCTTAGGTCTCGAGAAATAGTGTGATGGCTCCTCCATCTCTGGTACAAATCCCATAAGCTCTCTTCAGATGCTATGTCTTTTTCGGTGAACTCTAAGCTCTGAACTAGCCCAAATGCCATAGCCAACAAAAGAGATATTAAGAAAATCTTCCCTAACTCCATCTTTTTAATCAAAACTGGAAAAGGAAAATTTGAAGAATTCAATATAAGGTAAAAAGATTATTAGAACAGTGATCTGAGAATAACATATGCTAATATGCTCTTTATATAGAGTAAGCCTAGATAACAATTTTGCATCAGTTAGAAATTCGTTAGTCTTTAACAGATAATAAGGGGAAAAGTTCCTTTACTTTTTATAAAAAGTGAGACTTGCATAGGATATCAGGCTGTGATTTATCTAATAATGTCACCACGTTATTTTTGCTAAGTTTGTTTTGCAGAGAATGACGACTGGCATATATTTGGATGGCTGCTGGACACGATTTCTTGCAAGCCTAAATGACGCAAAGAATCCTTTTTCCTACTTTCAGCTATATTTAGGATGTCCCATGAGATTTTCAAAAATGCCAAAGACGTGTCATTTGTTCACATATCAAATTTTCCTTCGATATTATGTGTAAGATCACGATTTAATTAACGATGCCTCCATCACAAACTAATAAGAGTCAGTCATCTGGCTATGCAACTCTCTCACTTGGGTTAGGAATATTTTGATTGGGATTGGGGGTGGGGGTGG
>MU706975.1:305477-327750 GCA_026770625.1 Nicotiana glauca
GGTGGGGGTGAGGGGGAGCTGGGGGCAACTAGTGATTAAAGTACCTGGTTGTTGAAATACCAAAAGAAGACCTTGTAATTATAGTTAGAATTGCCAGTAAAGGAACAGGTAAATATTTATAGCTTTGGGCAGTGAAATAACTTGTAATATCTGTTTCATGACAAACTACCAATCCATATTCCACATAATCAAATCTTTCACCTAAAACAAGTGCAGAGTCACTGTGATTACCTAGAAGAGACAACCAATGTTTCCATAAGCTAACATCAGCAACTACACTTGGAACTTATAGCCCAGAACTCTCACTCATTCAACTTTGTTCAAGTGAGACAGCGAAGGGAAAACAATTCATTTTGACAGAATCAAATATCCAAAATTCTGTCAAAATCTTCAATATTTAATCAAAAGGATTTCAGGCAATAAAAAGGTTGAAAAAGAATAATAAGAGATGCAATTTACTTAGACATGAGTGAGAATAATTATAGCCAAGTAGGAGTGGTAAACGGGCGGGTCGCGTCGAATATGATTCGAGTCGAAAATGGTAATGAAAAAACGGATAAATTATCCGACCCGACCCATATTTAATACGGATAAAAAAGGGGTTAACCGGCGAATAATATGGGTAACCATATTATCCATAACTTCTTAAATATAATCATTTTTGGGAGAATTCCTAATCTCCCAAACTTGAAGAACCCCCAATTTGAGGTTTTACAAATGTAAATGTTATACTCGTTGGTTACCCATTGGTTATCCACTCTAAATGGATAATATGATTCTCATCCATATTTAACCCGTTTTTAAAAAGTTCATTATCCAAACCATTCTTTAGTGGATAATATGAATGGTTAATTATTTTCTTTTAACCATTTTGCCACCACCGCAGCCAAGCAAGAACGTCTTTATAGTTTGTCTTGGACAAACAAAGCAAGCACGACAAAGGAAAAGAAGAAAAAGCTAAGAAGCATTCCTGAATGTAACCAACAATGTGCAAATGTTTTTTCATACTACAATCCTTCAGTGTGTAAAACCAAAGATTAGCAGTTCCTTTTGTTAAAATCATCAACTGTCTCCAGGACCAACCAAACATACGAACGGCACAAACTAACAGCCTTGAGCGGCACAAATATGCAACTATCCAATTTTAACAGCAAATAATTGAGGACGTGAGAGCGAAGTGTACGAGTTGCACTGGTTATGCAAGAGTAACCAATAAATAGCAATTCACCGTAATTTACTCCAACTAAACCAAAAAAATTGGTATTTATTGTCAGATTAAAAAAAGCTACTGGTTTAATAGTGCAAGCATAATCCTGCTATGAACAGCATACAGCTAGACAGGCCCAAGCTTTGAGTACATTGAAGACATTCATGACCATTGTTCCATGATTTTTTTCGAAATTCAGTATAGAACCAGAAGTCCAGAAAGATTCAAAAAGACAGCAAAAATAAATTGTTGATTTGAATGCATTGCAATTCTTGGCGGCTTAGGCAAGAGACTCCCGCTCTTTGTTCTCTCTGATTAGCTGTGATCTCATTCTTCTGATCTCCTCTTCCTTCTCCATTCTCTCTTGCTGCAGTGAGCCAAACTCATAGTCATCAACATTTTAAACAGAAGGATAAAGAAAAAATAAATAAACAACAACAACTACCCAGTAAAATCCCACATAGTGGGGAGAGGCTGAAAGAAAAAATAAATAAATAAATAAATAGAAAATGGAAAAGAAGCAAAGAAAGGCATACGACTTGATAAAACAAGACAATTATGTTGTGTACATGAGTGAGACTTTATGTGGCTAGTGGGCATATGGCATTTGACTAGTCTCCAACCTTTGTAGTAAAAGAACCCTTATCATATCGGTCAATGCAAGACTCCCCAAGAACCAATCACTTGATTGTATATCACACGGATAACACTTCAGCTAGCAGCAAAACCGATAATGCCAGTTCTATAAGTCCTACATTGTTGACACTTGACAGCAAAACTGGTATCTTCTGGACAAAAATGTACATACAATTTAATCCATGTTCAAGTGGATTTGCCACAGTGATAGACTAGGAGTGAGAAGGATCAAAACCTATTTTCTTGGCTTGCACTTTTGTAAAGAGGATTGCTGACTAGCATTTTGAATTGCTCACTGGCGATGTGGGCAGTATTTACGCCAATGACCTTTTTTGGATATATCTCTGCCGGTGGCCGTACGAAGGTGACAATTGACAGCTAAGGCTTCACGTAGGACTCAAAAACAAAATGGAGGTTGGCCTACAAACATGGGTCTTCTAGATTTCTACTGAGAGCTTGTAAGCACGATACTCCTTTAAACAAAAAGGCCAACAGAGCGGATATTTGGATATTGTATTACAAGGTTTATGTTGGGACATCCTGCGAGTATTTTGATCATGCAAGTGGAAAAGTTACTAGTTTTCAAGTACAAGAAGGTGCAGGTTAGTACTGTTTCAATATCAGTCTGATGCAGGAGAGGCCATAACACTTGGATGGGCTGCCTATTATTTGTTATGTACTCCTTACTCATGATATTTCAAGGCTTTCAACTAAGGTCCTCGAGATAAAAGGCAAAACATCCAACTAGCACCCATAAGTACTAGACTTTGATAAAGGAACGGGAAGGCAGAGATAGTTAATACTGGAATGTAAGTATACTAATTCTTCCAAGTACCTAGACTATAATAACTTTTATATATTAAATGGAGAAGGCCCACAACTGCCAAACAACTAACACTAAATAATCATTTTATGGTTCCAAGCAGCAACGAAGAACATGAGCTAAAAGTTGTAAAGTTGTGAGCAGTTCTTGTTCCCTTCCCCCCCCCCCCCCCCCTTCAATTTTCACCTTAATTCAGTAGATAATCGTTAGGTAGACATAAATATCATACAATATCAGATTTTCCAACTCCAAAAAGCCGGAACAATGTCGAATTTCATATTCAAAGGCACACTATAGACGAAGAAACTTGAAGCTTCGAAATGGAATTTTTGAGCCAGCTCTCATGCGTTCAGCTATAGCTATTAACAATTCAAGCTCAATAACTAACAATGATTTCAGTAGAATAATTCAACATTTAAACCATTTTTTTTTCGACTCGCGATAACTTAACAACCCAGCAGTAGGAGTTCAATTTCTTTTACCCAGTTATTCAAATTAGTTGCTAGCACAATTTTGACACGAAGAGCAACTCCAAACAATCAAACCAATTCGAATTTTCTAGCACCCAATAGTTGCACCCGTGACTTTTAACTTCACAAATTTTTAGAATCAAGGAGGGGAACGATGAACTCGAACAACAAAGAGTTCAAAATTTGCACCTCCGATCTCTTTCAAAATCAGTGTGTAACAAAGTTTTCAGCTCAACAACTACTCCAAATCAAACCTCAAGCAACATTTTCAGCTTCGAATACAACAAGTCCTTTTACGAGCATATTTGAAAACCTAACAGAGAAGGAATGAAAATTTTTCATTTGGAATTTCTTAGCCTATTCTCCGAAACAAAAAGATTTTAAGAAAATTGAAAGCACTTAGTTCTGGAGGAAGGAGATGAAATATAGAGAAAGGAGGAGGGTTTAGTTATTTTAAGTCTTGGAATGGGTCGGGTTTAAGGTACTGGGTATTAGGTAATCAGTATGGGTTAAATATGCTTAGAAGGACGCCACGTGTCCCCTCCGTTAAACTGAGAGGTAAATATGTTTAATAGTAAGACGGGACAAAATCAGACCAAATAGTATAACGGAGGGTATCTACAAACACTATTTAATAGTAGAGGGGTATTTTTTACCCTTCTCCGTTTCTATTTCAACTATCCTATCTTAATTCTGTGTAGTGCAAAATATCTATCATACAATTCTCGTGGAAAATTGAGCCCAGATATATGAATTATTCTTATTTAGGAAAAGCAATCCCGTTTAATCTCACCTCGATTTCACTCATCTGATATTGGCCAAAACTTGCGGTACATATATCCTATCTTACTTCTACTTATCTTGAAACCTTGTCTCTCCAGATTAACACAACATTGTCATCAAACTTGAATTTTTTCTCCACAATTCAAACTTTTGGTTAACAAGCTCACTAGTTGTGTCAATTAACATAACATCGTCATCAAACAACACACACCAACACCCTGGGTAAACCATGGGTTATGAGAAATCCTTTTATCCCTCCTACCACAGCGCTCACACGTGTGACAGAACGTATCCTTTACAACATTTATATATTAAATATGAATTCTTTTCTTCTTCAGCACCCACCAAAGCACTTCACATAATAGTGGTGTTTAGGCCAGCTTGAGCACACTTCTAGGTCAATGAATTCCATGTGTAGATCATTCTTCCTCTCCCTATAAATTTTCATCAATCATCTTAGCAAGAATATGACCTATGCTGTAGGTCTACTAGGCATCAATCATTTCCAAATTGATCCATTGTTACTCCAGCAGCATCGCTAAGTCTTGTTGTATCACTCTGCCCATAGTTTCATGGAATGACTCATAAGTTTAATGTTACAACAGCTTGCAGAAGATAACAGCTTAACATTCTGACATACTAATTCTCTAAATTCCTGAGGTTTTTATCTAAACTCCCCTAGAAGGAAGAGGATAACATTCTTAGGCGGCCGGCCTTCTTAGGTACACTGGTCTTACTAACCTTCTAAACTATGAGTATCCTCTCCAAAAACACCAACAATAATTTAATGAATTCCTCTAAAAATACCACACATCTGAATGTCAGAAAAATCTGCACTTATACAAATCTCAGAGCAACAATACCAGCATTCTTAATTTATGACTTCAAGAAACCAGTTACGATCCAGATCGAGAAAAGCCCAAAATCCAAAAAGACCATATATAATTCTGAGTTCATTTCCTCACAAAAGGAAAAGAACCCAATTAGGATTCGGGAGGTTCATTTCATCAAAGGAAGCACAAACAACAAATTAGGGTTTTGAAAAATACCTTCTCGTCCTGATGGAGAGCGATCCATACATGGATTTTGTCCATGGTTTGCCAGAAAGCGAAAGCACCTAAAGACATTGCAAAGAACGTCGCCACTTTCACCATCTTCTCTAAATGTTCTAAGTTTTCCGAGTCCTCCCAGCTCAGGGTATTGAATAGTAATTGAATACAATCTTTGTTCACCGATTACTCTATTAGTGAGTTCTGTTCTTTGCCCTTTGACACAACTAACGACGCCGTTTTCCGGTTTTTTGGCCTTTCAGCTTTGGTCCTCGATGAATTAGGTAATTTTGAACCTTTGGTCCATATTGGTTGCTTCTACTTTCACTCTAGTCCACTTAGTTCTTTCGCAAGTCATTATGAGATCTCTAAATTTAAGAATACTACATTCGGTATTTAAAAGGACAGTTTAATAGTTAAGAGGTTAATTGTACTATTCGAATTAATATTTGCAGATCTGTTACTCAATTGAACAATAAGTATTCACTCTTGAATATGTGCAACACAAAAATATATATACTCTACTCGCATAGTGGTTAACTTGGTTCAAGTTTTCAACCTAATTCATACATTAGGGTTACGATGCTAGCTTAATTCTATTAATACACCCTTTTTTTGGTAATTTATTATTCCACCCATTATAACTTATTATGATCTCGTCAAAGCAATTTCTAGTTAATGTCCTTTTTTGTATGACTGTAATTCTAAAGGTTTTTCTTCATGTTATTTTAGAGGTACCTAAATTGTCAACTTATCATTAAAGTAAATGAGTCTCATAGTGATCTTAGAAGCCAATTATTGGGCTTAATATCTTGAGTTTAGGTGATTATTATTACTACTTCTGTTTAATTTATTTAAAAAATGAGAGAGAATTACATAAATGAGCTATATATGGGCATTACTTACCAATCCTTAATCATTAAGTCATATTACCAAAAATAGCGGGAAAAAGTTTCCAGTGATATAAAACATTCAAGAAACTAAGCCATGATGGTAGGTTAGAAATAAAGATTTTTTGAAAATTTCATCTTCTGTTGACTCCACTATAGTAGTGTTTGAGCGCAAATATGAGTATTTGATACTTATTACGCATATTTCATTGTGTAGAACTTAATTCCGAGCTGACTATTTTTGGAGCTATAACAGATAATTTGGCTTCAACGTCTAAGTAGAATCCGATAAATTAGATTGGGTTCAAGTTCTGGAGGACCAAGTATGAATACGAAAAATTGAAAAAAAACAACAACTAAGAAGCTGGATAACTAAGACGAACCATGCAGCGCCCAGGCATCGCAGTAGGGGAATTTACCATCAAGGGGCCAAAAATCAAGCTGACTGAAAAGCCTCTTGGCATGTTGCACACGGTGATGCGACACGCGATGCGCCAAGCCATTTTTCGTTGTCAAATTTTGCAAATCGCTTCATTAAGGGTATTTTAGTCCGAGGTCATTCTTACACGGTATAAATACATGAAAAGCACGTATAGGACCTTTGACATAAGGGGATTAAGAGAGCTTTGGAGGCTTCAAGGCACAAGGATTCATCAATGAATCATCGATTCATTATAGAAGTTTGGTAAAGCTGGTTGTAATGTGTTCTAGTGCTTTGAATTTATCTGTCATGAACTCCTCATCTTCTATGGAATAGTTTCCCTTAGGATTTTGACAAACATGATATTTTGATTGTTATTTAGGGATTCAAATCTTTGATTTGCTTGAATTAATTGATAGAGTTTTACAATATTTTGAAGTATCCATTATTTTATTTAATCAAAGAGGATAATTTAGTGAATATCTTTGCATCAATATTTTAGTTTCAATTAGTGATTCTTTATGTAATCACATGATCTTTCTGAATTGTTAATTGAGCTAGATAATAAGAAATTATTCGTGAAAAGTTTCCATTAAGATTAAAATCATCAATGTTTCATAGCATATGTTCATAGATATTTCAATTGGTTTATTTCTTGGAATTAAAATTGATTCGAGGGAAGAACCTTAACTTTGAGGATAACCTAATTAACTAGTGAATTCGTGAGAATGAACAATATTTTAGAAGTGAACTAAGAACAAGAATTGGATCCTAATATAACAATATTGCACATGTATCGTCAATTGCCCATATTTCTACATTGATAATTACTTCATTGCTCAATTCTCAAATTTACTTGTTTATAAGTTTAGTCTATTATCTGCGGTGTATAACCACCTCTGTCTCAAAATACAATCATCCTGAGTAAAATAATTTTTGGTGTTAATTCACGAAGAAAATTTGACTTCTCTTGCAATTTGTATTCTTGCTCGATCGCAGGTGATATGATCTCTTTTTTTTGGTGTATGACTTGATTCTTCTCTAAGGAATCGATTCCATATGATCCAAAGCTAGAGAAATTATTCTGTCAAAAAGAATGGAAAAAAACTTGTTGAAAAAATCTCAAGATAATCCTCTACTCAAGATGAGAAGAAACAAGGTCAACACGATGCAATTGCGAGACATGCAGTTGCAAGGGAGGCAACTTTTTGAGAGATGCATCTTTGGCAGACGACACATCTGTAAATGATGCTGGAAACCAGAGGATCAACTTAAATTTTCCACTGGTGGAAGATCGGCTTGAGATTGTTGAAGCGAGGCATGGGCGATCATAGGGAGACTACGCTAGGCCAGTCTACAATACAAGAAAATCAAGTAGGAGAGTACCACCCATTAATATATTGAACTCAAGCAGGCCTGATTTAAACCATTCAAAATTGTATCTTGAGAGGCATGCCCAATGAATATCCCAACAATCCTTGATATTTTTGGTGATACAATGAACAACTTCTGCTATAATGGAGCATCACATGATGTTATACTTAAGCGAACTCCCTATTTCGCTGAAAGGTGATGCTAAGAAATGGTACAGAGCCTACCTATTGGGTCTATTTGTACATGGGAAGAAGTGATGAACCAAAAGGAAATTACTTGATTTAAGAATAAATTTTGTGTTCTGAGGCCTTAGAAGCCTCTTTTTACCTTATTTCAATTTGTGTGCGCGGTCCGGGCGTATATCTGTAATGCTTTTATGTGAAAAAGTGATGAAAATGCTAATTTGGCTTTTAAAATTGCATTTAAGCTGACTTCAGTCAAAATTTTAGGTAAATGGACCTGGACCTGGACCTGTGATTTGACAGTCCCCGAGGGTCCATAGGAAAATATGAGACTTTGGCGTATGCTCGAAATCGAATTCCGAGGTCCCAAGCCCGAGAAATGAACTTTTGAAAGAAATTATTTTACTGAAAATATAAGAGTTTTTAGAAATTTGATTATATTTAAAATTTATGGTATCGGGACAGTATTTTAGTTTAAGAGCCCGGTACAGGTTCAATATGATGTTTGAGTTATGTTTGTAAAATTTGGTAAGAAACGGAGGTTTTTTGATGTGATTCGGACCCGTATTTGTGAATTTTGAAACTTTGAAAGTTTTGAGATTTTTCTTAGATTTCTATGCTAAATTCATTGTTTAAGATGTTATTTTGGCGATATGATCATACGAGTAAGTTCGTAGGATGTTTCTGAGGTAGTGTACATGTTTGATTTAGAGCCCCAAGGGCTCGGGTGAGTTTCAGATAGGCATCAGAGTGTTTTCGGACTTAGAAAATCTGGTGTTTTTGTTGTTTGCTGGTGTCCAAGTTTTTGTGCTACGCGATCACATAGGAAGGTTCGCGATCGAATAGTGTAGTCTCAGGGGGGCTTATTTTGTGCTATGCGATCGCATAGGAAGGTCCTCGATCGCATAGAGTTAATTCTAAGGATCACCATTTGTTCTATGCGAACGCAAGGCTTCTCACGCAATTGCACTAAGTTAACTAGGCCTAGAGAAGGGAAACCTATTTTCCTCTATGTGATCGCACTCCCTACCCTGCGATCGCAATGCCCATCAACCGTTACCCTATGCGAACACATTCAATTGAGTGCGAATACATAGGTTCCCTGTCCAGTTATTTTAAAGTAGTAGCAAAATGAGATTTCTTCAAAACTTCATAACTTTTTCACTTAAACTCGAACTTGGGCGATTTTTGAAGAGGGATTTCACCACAAAACCATAGGTATGTGTTCTTAGACATGTTTTATTCAATTTCCATTAACATTCATTAGATTTCTAGGCCTAAACTATGTTCTTAAGGGTAGAAAATTGGGGATTTGGGTAGAGTTAGGGCTTTTTGAAAAATTAGAATTTAGACCTCGTTTTGGGATTAAATTTTGAAACTAATTACATATTCGGGCTCGTGGGTGAATGGGTGATTGGGTTTTGGTTCGAACCCTATGTTTTGACCAAGCGAACCCGGGGTCTATGTTTTGAGGGGATCCGAACTTGGTATAGTCCTAAAGTCACCTACGGGCGGCGTGATTAGAAAATCTATAAAAACTACAATATTGACTAACAATGAAACTGAGTACGAGGCTATGATTGCAGGTTTAGAACTGGCCAAAAGCCTGGGAACCAAGACCATCGAGGAAAAATGCGATTCACTCCTGGTAGTAACCAGGTGAATGAGAGCTACGATGTTCGGGATGACAGGATGCAGAGGTATTTGGATAAAATCCAAGTCGCATTACATTGTTTCAAAGAATGGACCTTACTCCACGTACCTCGAAAGCAGAATTGCGAGGACGATGCACTCGCAAAACCTGGGATCATCTATTGAAGAAGATGACCTACTCCACGGGGCTGTTATTTAGCTATCTAAATCAGTAGTCGAGGAAGGTCATGCCGAGATTAATTCCACCAGCCTAACATGGGACTGGAGAAATAAATATTATCTGAAAAATAGAAAATTCCCAGTAGATCCAAAGGAATCGAGGGCCTTACGAACTAAAGCAGCCCGGTTCTTGCTCGATGAAAACAAGACTCTATACAGAAGGACTTTTGATGGCCCACTAGTAGTATGTCTTGGGCCAGGGGATATAGATTATATACATCGAGAAATTAACGAGGGTACTTGTGGAAATCATTCCGGTGCCGATTCCTTAGTATGAAAGGTGATCAGGGCAGGCTACTACTGGGACAACATGGAAAAAGACAACAAGGAATTCGTCCGAACGTGCAATAATTGCCAGATATTTGCCCCTATGATTCACCAACCTGACGAACAACTACATTCGGTCTTACTGCCATGGCCCTTCATGAAATAGGGAATGAACATCGTCATGACCCTACCGATGACACTAGGTAAATCTAAATTAATTTTATTTATGACTGACTATTTTTCAAAATGGGTGGAAGCATAGGTATTCGAGAAAATAAGAGAAAAAAAGTCATTAACTTTATTTGGGACCACATTATATGCCGATTCGGGATCCCCTCCGAGATAACATGCGATAACGGGAGGCAATTCATTGGAAGCAAGGTAACACAGTTCCTTGAGGATCACAAAATCAAGAGAATCCTGTCGACGCCTTACCACCCGTGTGCAAACAGCCAGGGCGAGTCCACAAATAAACCATCATCCAAAACTTAAAAAAGAAGCTGGAAAGCGCCAAGGGAAAGTGGAGAGAAATGTTGCCCGAAGTGCTATGGGCATACCAAACAACTTCAAAATCAAGCATAGGGAAACATATTTCTCTCTAGTGTATGACACCAAGGCTTTGATTCCTGTGAAGATCGGGAGCTGAGCGCTAGATTCCAACACACCATTGAGAGCTCGAACAATGAAGCCATGACAACGACCCTAGAACTACCAGATGAAAAACAAGAAGCCTCGCTGTCCGGATGGCCGCCCAAAGGAAAAGATCGAAAGATCTTATAATAAGAGAACCAACCTCTGACATTTCAGAGTTGGGGACTTGGTCCTAAGGAAAGTCACCCTTAACACCCGAAACCCTAATAAAGGAAAGCTAGGCCAAAATTTGGAAGGAATGTACCGTGTCCTCGGAGTAATCGGCAAATGGTCTTACAATCTCGGCACCATGAAGGACGAACCGCTTCCAAGCAATTAGAACATATCAATGCTAAAACGATATTACTACTAGGGTGTCCATTTGAAAATTTAGAAACACCTTCGAGCACGCGTTGCACTCTTTTCCTTCGACCAGATTTTTATCTCTAGAAGGGTTTTACCGGCAAGGTTTGTAACAAGCCAATGTCTATATGCTACCTAAAGAAACTCAACAAGTATTCAAGGTTTCTTTTGCAATCAACCTTGAATACTGGCGGCATCCCCTCAGAAAGTCACTTACTCAGAAAATCCAAGATTCCTCAAATTAGACCCTCGATAGGAAAAGTAATGTACCGGGCCAAACGGTCGAACGAACCGTGCCCGTATAGAGCAACTGAGCCCTTAACAGCGAAAATATGTATACTTGTACCAGGTAATCGGAGAATAATTTTTCATCAAAACATTTCATGCTTTAAAGGAAACTCGACGTTCTAGCAAAAAGGACTCCTCTGTCAAAAATGTCCTAAAATTTTGGAGATTGACGTCAACAATTCAAAATGTGAACGACCCCCGGGTTGGAGCTCCAACTCGTAAGCCCTCAACGAGGTAACATCAAAATCATAAAATGTCTCCCAAGCCAAAAGTGCCCTAAACACTCAGAGACTGGTGTCAAAATCTCAAAAGTCGCATGACCCCCGGGTTGGAGCTCCAAACTCGCAAGCCCTCAATGAGGCAACATCAAAATCATAAAACGTCTCAAAATCCAAAAGTGTCTCGAACACTGGAGTCAAAATCTCAAAAGTTGCATGACCTCAAGGTTAGAATCTCCAAAATCGTAAGCCCTTAATGAGGCAATACCAAGTTTACGAGTAATGGCTCCCAATCCAAGGTATCCTCGATGACTCAGGGACTGTCTCCAATCACCATTCAATAAAAACTCGAGGCTATAAGACCCCAAGCAGGCAGGCTCGGTCTCGTAAGAACTACATAAGGCAAAAACAATATCTGTAAGACCTCAAGCAAGGCATGAACCACACTTGTACTAAGTGGCAATATCTCTAAGACGTCAAAGGCATGAAAATTTTGTAAGACCTCACTAAAGGAATAAACCTAATCTCAAAGTTAAGGCTATATATCGAACTTATAATACCCCAAAAAGGTATACCCTCGATATAGATGCCAAAACTACTTCATTCGGGATAAAAATGGCTCCGACCAAGCATAAATGACTACGGTCATAAGGCTGTATCGGCCAAACTAATGCGACTCGGGGAAGACCGACCGTCGCTACAAAATCAAATGCCTTCAATTACTTCAAATCTACTTTGAAAAGAACCGGTTAAATAGGCTACACTCGACATAGGCAAAAGAGCTTCGACCATGTCAGCTCTAAATCATAGGCTTCGAGACACTCAACCTCCGAGCCAAACCTCACGAGGTGCTACATCATCGCCACATAACGACTCGTAATCAAGGTTTTTATCAAACTGTTAGAGAGTCAGGAAAAAATTATTTCAAAAAAGTCCTTAATAAGGAAGAAATAAAGCAAATAAAAGGTCACTTCAACCCAAGGCATAAAAGCCATTGTCGCCAGCCCGTATAAAAGGTCGCATCGGCCCAAGACGTAAAAGCTGTTGTCGCTAGCCCCCACAAATCCAAAAACTTGAGGGTCGAATGAGCTTGAGTCAAAACCCAAATAAGAGACTGAACCCAAAAGAGTTAACCAAAATATGCTTAGAAGCAAGGCGTAAGAGCCATTATCGCCAACTAGCATAAAAGGCCGCCTTAGCCTAAGGCGTAAGAGCCATTGTCGCCAACTCACACAAATTCAAAAATTTGAGGGTCGAACAAGCTCGAGTCAAAACTCGACTAAGACTGAACCCAAAACAGTTAACCAAAAAATGCCTAGAAGCAAAAGCATCGGAGCTTAAATGCCAGCTTATGCTAAAAGGGCGTACCGACCCAATACGTACGAGTCACTGTCACCAGCGCTAAGATTAAAGGTCGTGCTTTCCGGATGCATAAAAAAGCCAGGTCTGACCCGAGAAACTCTCAAGGACTAAACTTCAACCATTATGGGTCACCCCATAATAGCAAAGCTCGAGCGTCCAACCTGAGACCTGGGACCTCGGGTTGAAAATCAAAATACATCACATAGTATTTTCAAAAAACAAAAAGGAAAGAAGGGATAGGAAACAAAAAGCTTTCTTATGGCCCACAGGGGGATGTTTACAAGTCTTGAAAAAACCCTTACAAAGAGAGAACAGGACAAAATCCTAATCTTTCATCGAGTATATATCTTCGGTGACTCAACTAAAGGTTGCACCCCAACAAATACGGGTCCTTCAGCAGCCTCTTTGACATCTTCCCTTCCAGGGGCTCTGCCTTCATTTTTATTATCTCCTGAGCCATTGCCCGATGCACCTCCAAAAGCATGCAAGACTCTTTCTTCTCTACGGTCTTCAGCCTCCCGAGCTCGATAGACAGAATGATATCTCTCACATGTATATTCCCAAGAGTATGCCTCCAAGATCCCAATCGAGCACGCTCCACAGCTTGAGTCAATTTGGCTTAGCCTCCTCAGGCGCCCTCCTGGCTTGAGCGCTTGTCGCAACAGCATGTCGATGCTCCCTTTTTCTCGCGAATCGGGTTTATGATATTTGGGAGGACAACTCGTTTCCTTTTGGGAATTGGGCTTGAATTGAAGATTCACCACCTAATGAATAAGTGCATTAGGACACTAAGAAGTACTTTGATTTAGGAAACCAGAGATTGGGTAAGGGATCAAAATTATCCCGAGGGGAAGGAGTTAGGCACCCTACGAGATCCACTAGTGTGGTTTCCGACCATACTATAATTGTGATTTTAAGCAATAAGTAGACATGTAAGAGCTACAAATAGGGTGGGGGAGCATTTTCACATAATTGTTGTAAGTAATTGAAGTTAAAAGTAGTTAGAGAAGCTGAAATTTGAGAAAAAGCAGCTTGAAACTTTGAATAAAATAAACAAGTAATGGAGGGGGTCTTAAGTTTATAAATAATATGGATCACGCCACACAACACCCGTGAACCAATTATAAAAGTGGTGTTAGCGCATGGTTATCATATCCATATCTACCCTTTCCCACCCTGTTAAGGTATTAAACACGAAATGGTCTCGTTTTACTTATTGCATGCTATTGCCCTCCCCAATCCTATCAGCCCCGAAGTTATTTGGGACTACTAATCCTAAAGGGAAGGGGTGTGAGGTTTTATAGTTTTGAAGGTCAAAATTCTAAAGCAACAATCAAAACACATATGCAGCAAATATGGGGAGAAGCATATAATAGATAGAAAGGCTCAGAAAAACCTCCTTAAAAACAAAAGAAGCATATAGGTTAGCATGTCTTACACGTACTGATTAGGGTTTAATTAAACTTAAGAGTTGTGGTAGACTGATCTATTGCATATTTCAAATAAGAAGCCCGAATCAGGCCTGCCTGCTGGTTGTTGTTAGTAAAATCTGATTCAAATTATAAGTTTACCTTATGGCTTAGCTAAGTGTTAAATGAAACCAATAGGCATGATATCTATTAGTTTCAGAAAAGAAGTATACTGATTTTAAGGGAAAGAAATTGTGAATTACAAGAACACAAATTCTATAGATGTTATTCCTACTACAGATTTTAGACTAATGAGTGAACGATTCAACTTTGGTTGATAGCTCCTATAGGCTTGATGTGTAGGCGTTACTAATTTAAACATTTTTACAAGTGTATCAAGAGTGAAGAAATCCCATAGGCAAGGTATCTGAATACTGTTGGTTTTTAATCCTATAAACAGGTTTGCCTAGTGGCCAATACATATGTAGAGTCTGGATTTCTGGCTAACTTATAGGCATGGTATCCATATGTGGTGATGCAGAATTCCATATAGACACGTTATCTATATGGAGATGCAGAATTCTTTATAGACATGGTATATATATGGAGATGCAGAATTCCTATAGACATGATATCTATATGGCTGCATAAACCTATAGACATAGTATCTATATGTGCAAAAGTGCAGAAACCTTATAGACACGATATCTTTGTGGATGCATAAACCTATGGACATGGTATCTACATATGATATGTAAACGTGCAAAGATGTAGGCAAGATACATGAGTACAGAAGCGTGGTAATTCCCTATGAGCATGATATCTACCCCTTTGCATGCATGGATACCCTTCCCTTTTCACTAATCACCCCCGAGGTTTATTATAGAATTATTACATTCCAAAAAATAAAATAAGGAAACTACATCAGAAGAAAAATAAAATTACAACCAAGGAGAGCCTGATTCAGTTTTCCTGCCTGAAGCACGAAGTAAACCAACTCCAAAGATCAAGATCCAAAGCCTTTCTCACTTGGGGTATGTCAGAGTTCCCTAAGAGTCTCATGGACTCCAGGCAATGCTCACAACCAAATACATTGCAGGATTGAGTTTTAGTGTACTGTGGAAGGGCCAACCCTCAAGTGTCCAAGTTCAGAGGGAACTCAAGGTCCTAAGGCATGGCTCACAGGAGGAGGGGGGGGGGGGCAGAACTTAGAAGCTAAGAATGAGTGTAACTGCATAGAAGGAATTCTAAAAAGGGGAAAAAGGGGAATGGCAAAGACAGGCTAGTAGTCATACCCAGCAATAGAAAATGCTGGCACACCCCACCAGCCTGTTAGAACACATTGTTTTGGGAGTTAGGATCCCATAAAGGATCAAGTCCAAACATGAAAAATAACTGTAATATTGCCATGTTCTGAACTAAAACTCAAAGCACATAGAGGGAAACAGGGGTGTAGGGATTCACAAGAGAAACATATGAAAGGAAATTAACATGCTAAAACTCCGTATAAAGAGTAAATAAACATGGATGTAAAAGCTGTAAGTAAACACACTGGGATGATGCTTAAACCATAAAACAATCCCGAGGAAATAAGCATAGGAAAGCAGTAGTCTTGTAAGCCAAAGTGCAAACAAGTAGTCAGAATGCTATGAGTTTAGAAGAGAACAGTAAGATTATAAGTGTCCGAAGTGTGTAATGTGTGTTGATCGTGTGTTGTGTTAAAAAAGGTCGTGTATTTATATTGTAGAAAGCAAGCAGAAATAGGTAAGAAAATAGTTTGAAAATCAATTACACAAGACTTCCCTTTAATCAAGGGATTCTGATTTCAAACGGGTAAAAATAATTAAGGGAAAAGATTAATCAAACACCTTTTCAAAGCAGTACAAGAGGGGTAAATACATAGAGGTTTATTTAAGGACAAGGTCTTGACAGTACACGGTTGCACAATTTAAGGAAAGGAAATAATTTGACAGCCAATAAATCAAAATGTCTGAATTTGGTATGAATGAATCTAGTCAGAGAAAGTGAAGAAAGCTTTTACTTAAGGAAAAAAAGTATTAATCAATCAGACCTAAAAAAAAATTTGAATCAATCATAAGTTGGAAAACCTTTTTAAAGAAAGGTTCATCACATATAAAAGCATGCAGATACGTTTAAACATGAAAGAACTGTCATGCCAATCAGTAGAAAAGTCTAGTGTAGAAGAAATTAAAAAGTTCAGAATTGTATGCACACAAAGAAGTTCAGACTTAGTTCAAAGGCTCAAAAGTTATTCTGAAAGAGTCAAGGGTTTTGTCGGCGGAACCCCAAAATTCTAGGGTTTCCACCTCGAGTCAAATACAGAGATGAGGATGCAAGTAGTCGAAACAGACTCAAATATCTCTTTCAGAAACTCATAAGAAAACAAGCAAATATAGTAGAAAGTTCAAGGCAAACAGAGTGAAGAAACTAATTCGAAGCACAAGTGTGCGAAGCATATCAGATCATAGTGGAAGAAAAATAACAAAACATAGTGAAAAAGCATGTGAGAACATATCATAGAAAACACAGTAAAAGAAAGAACGAAATATAGAAAACACAGTAGAAGAACATGCGTGATAAAAGGAAACATAAGAACACAGTAGAAGACATGCGTGGTAGAAAAGAAAACATAAGAACATAGCGGAGACAAATACACACAAAGAAAAGAAAAGTCAGAAAAACATTTTGAACATTTCCAGAAAAACCTAAATCGGAGAGAAGTGACTTTTGAAAGTGATTCTTGAAAGAAAAATTGGGAAAACCGTTTAAAAACTCAAGTAGAGCATAGATACATGATAGATTTGAGAAAAATCGGAGAGAACCTCGAATAGTTAGGGTTTTAGAAGAACCCTAGAATGAGAAAGACTTGGAAAAGGTTTGATCGGAGTCGGATAAGCCAGAACTAGGCTCAAAACATCATTGTACGCCGGAGCAGGGCTGGAGATGGCCGTAAAACCTTGAATCTGTGAAGATTTGAATAAAAAACTTCAAGGTCAGACCTCGATCCTTCGAGTACCAAGCGTATAAGAGCAAGGAGGGGTGAGTATAGGGCTTCCATGGCTGGAGAAGCCATGGATTCCGGTGGTTTCGAGGCGGCAGCGGTTAGAGGCGGCTAGGGTTAAGGACGGTTCGAGAGAACCTGAGAGAGGAGAGGGGTTTCGAGGGTGGCGTCTCTGATAAGAATGGCTACGGTTAGGGGATTTGGGGAATTAAAAAGGTAATGGTGAAACGTGGTCGTTGATCAAAATGATCAACGTCCTGGATCGAAAGGGGAACCGGGCGGGTTGGATAAATGGGTCAGGGGTCGAGTTAAATTAGGATTTAGGCTAGCCCGTTTGAAAATTGAAATTGGGTTGATTGGGGGGTTAATTTAGGCTATAATTGAAACGAAATGGGGCAAGTATTTAAATAACCACTTTTTCTTTTTTTAATAAAAAAATAGTAAAATGATTTTTAAAAATAAATTAAAGGTACTAAGTTTATTAATGGTGTATAATTTCTAAACTAAAAATACTGAAACCAATTTCATACTTATAAAATGCCATTAAATCTCAAAAAGGGCTAAAATTGTAATTGTATGCAATTTAGCATTAAAATTACTAAATAAATTTGTAAAAATGCGTAAAAATAACCTTAGCGATTTTGGTATAAATATGAGAATACAATAACTGAATCAATTAAATGATAATTTCTGGGAATAATTATTAATTTTATACTGTTAAAATAGGGTAATAAATTGGTTTTAAAATCTTAAAAATTTTAGACTATACACACAAGCAGAAATTAAGGCAGAGTTGTCGACTCCTTTATTTCCTTGCCATTTCATGAGGTGCTAGGCAGAGTTGTCAACAACTGCCTTATCTCTTTCACCTCTTCCTCAATAACCCAAGGTGGCTTCCAAATCCCTTCAATCACTCTTTTAAGAAGCATTGAGTCTGTTTGCACCCAGACCTTGAAAATGCCCATAGCCCTGCTATGTTGTAACGCTTCTAATATAGCCTTAGTTTCTGCTTGTGTATTTGTCGTCTCTTTTATTTCCTTGCCATTTCGCGAGGTGCTGGGCAGAGTTGTCGACTAGGAACATGTGTGGTCGTGTAACTACTCAGCAAATTAAATCACAAATGAAATACATTCGCTACTTCTGGGCAAGCCATAACAAGAAGCAAATATGTCACAAAGCATAAATTGTCCACATTCTGAAAGGGACCTTTAACTCCACTACTGTGGCCATGTATCACTTCATGAGGAGCTTGCAAATGGTGGTATTAGTACTATGCACTCAGTCCATTGCGAGTGAATCATGGGTGAGCAGAACCATTGTAGTTTTGACATGAAGGGGCAAACACAAGACCAAGATGGATATGTACTTTCATGTAGGCACCAAGTGTCGACATGGGCTTAGTTGGGATAAACGCATATCTCGACCAACTCGCACAATGTTGGATTATTTTAAGACTCAAATATTATAGTGGATCAAATGTAATACCAATTTTGAGTTTAATACTCATTATTGGTAATAAGTTTTATGTAGTAGCTAAGGTTCAATTATTTCACCAATGTAATTTTTAAGTTTTATTATAAATAAAAACCAGCCCTAGGCGCTTGCCTAGTGGATTGCAAAAAAAAAATAAAAAATAAAATATATATATATATATATATATATATTATTTTGAAAGTATTTTGCATATAAAATATGTGAGAAAAAATTGGGTATCAACAACTACCCCTCTTTACCAGGGAAGGATGAAAGAGTTGTCGGGTAAAGATATGATGGCCAATTTTGAAAGAGTGAAATGGTTTGAAGGGGTTGAGAGTGCTCTAGTTTCTGAGTTGCGTATATATCCCCGGTCTTACAGGAATTTGGCCATATGTAGTTCAGGATCCATTGGCGGGATAGGCCGATGGAGATCTTTCAAGAACGAACGCGATACTTAGGTTGGGATGGATCGTTAAAGTCTGCTAGGGCAGCGGAAACTGGAGCGGGATTGCTCCTACTGAGATGGATGTTGCTTGCCGGTTTACCAGCAAATAAGCAATGCCAGTGTATATTGTGTGAAAATTTAAACGTGATACAAATTCCCGTTGGACCATGAATGCTGTCTTTGGACGGTTAGGATGACGTTCTTAGACCATGATGTCCTGAGGCATGAAGCATATAATAAAGGATTCGCAGGCTATGAAATGATGCTCTCGGGTTATGAGAATGATGCCTCCGAACTATGATGCCTTGGAATAATGATATGCAAGAGATTAAGAGGGGTCCTCAGGCCATGGCATGGCGTTCTCAGGCTATGCAAATGGTGCCTCCGAACAATGACACCTTTGGACAATTTAGCGATCTTTCAGGCCATGCAATGCAATAGGTGGCGATATTTCAGCCCATGAAAGCGTAAATAGAGTTGCGATATTTCAGTCGGTGCAAGTCATAAATAAAGGTAGCAATCTTTCAGCCAATGCAAGACATAAATAGAGGTGGCGATATTTCAGCCGGTGCAAGACATAAATAAAGGTGGCGATCTTTCAGCCAATGCAAAAAATAAATAGAGATGACGATATTTCAATCGGTGCAAGACATAAATAAAGGTGGCGATCTTTCAGCCAATGTAAGACATAAATATAGGTGGCGATATTTCAACCAATGCAAGATATAAATAGAGGTGGCGACATTTCAGCCATGCAAATGGAGGTAGAGCTTAACCTCGGAAGGCAGAACAGTAGCCTTATGCAATGCAAAGAATGTAGATGGAGACTGAGCTTAGTCTCAGAAGGTAGAATGATAGCCTTATGCAGTGTAGAGAATGCAGATGGAGACAAAGCTTAGTCTCGGAAGGCAGAGTGGTAGCCTTATGCAATGCAGAGAATAAAAGGCGAATAGTAATAGAATTTCTTAGTTGATAGTTGATTGCGATATTGTGGTTGCTGGGGATATTGTGCAAGGATAGTGACCATGAATAGGTGCGGTGGTTATGAGATTTGTATTCTTTAAAAGTATGAGTTGTATAAATATATTTGATGATTTTGTGACTTGGGTACCTGCATCAAAAGAAAAATCGTGAGTTTTGCAAATAGGAAAGGTTAGTTCGTATCCCTGCTGACTTTGCTCGACCTACTCAGCTCTGATTTGGTGATACTATGTGTATCCTTAGGGTAGTGTTTCTAAACAGAGAAATTTTGGTGACAAAAGAGTATGATTTAGTAAAACTATAGCATAAATACATAAATAAGAATAGTTTTCTTTAGATGAACCAATGACTAAGACGTGGTCCAAGACATTGCAACCTCTCCTACTACGGAATTTTGAGGGTCCTCCTTAAAATTCTACCCCAGTTTAATGGGTTGATACTTTTTGCGGCTGCTTGCCACGATCGGTTGAAATTATTTCAGAATTTTGAGGGCCCTCATCAAAATTCTACCCCAGTTTCCAATTGTGGGGAAAAATGAAAATTTTATTGAATTATGACCGAACCCATAAGGCTGCCTACGTATCCCCTCTTAAACATGAATCTGGTCGGACGTAGTTCAAATTACATAAGAAAATCATAAGCTTACACATAGTAGCGGTTGACTACATCTGAATTGATAGGTTTTGGCCAAACTTCTCTGTCCATTTCTGCAAGTATGAGGGCTCTTTCTGTCAGAACCCGGTGAACCATGTATAAACCCTGCCAATTGGGAGAGAATTTCCCTTTAGCTTCATCTTGATGTTGAAAAATCTTCTTTAACACCAGCTACCCTGGTGTGAATCATCTTGGTTTGACTCTCTTCTTGAATGCTCTAGACATTCTGCTCTGATAAAGCTGACCATGGCAAACTGCATTCATTCCTTTCCCATCTATAAGAGCCAACTACTCATAACGACTCTTCACCCATTCTGCATCGTCGAGTTCTGCTTCCTGTTTGATCCTTAGGGAAGGAATTTCTACTTTAGCCGGAATGACTGCTTCTGTACCATAAACCAGCATGTAGGGAGTTACCCAGTTAATGTGCGGACTGTGGTGCGGTACCCCAACAAAGAAAATGATAACTTCTCATGCCATTATTTATGAATTTCTATCATCTTCCTTAGTATCTTCTTGATATTCTTATTAGCGGCTTCCTTCTTTAACATTTTGAAGATCAACTCACAAATAACCGTAGATTGGGCTATGAACCTGCTGATATAGTTAAGTCTTCCCAAGAAACTCATTACATCCTTCTTGTTCTTTGGCGATGACAGTTCTTGAATGGCTTTGATTTTTGATCAATCCATTTTTATTCCCCGACGACTCATAATAAACTCAAGCAGTTTTCAAGCTGGAACCCCGAATGCATATTTTGCGGGATTCAATTTCAGGTTGTACCTTCTCAGTCTATAGAAAAACTTCCTCAGATCTTCAATGTGATTAACGACTTTCTTGGACTTGATGATGACATCATCCACATATACTTCGATCGCCTTATGTATCATATCATGGAAAATGGAAGTCATGGCCCTCATGTAAGTAGCCCCTTCATTCTTTAACCCGAATGACATTATTTTGTAGCAGTACATGCCTCATATCATGATGAAAGCCATTTTCTTGGCATCTTCTTCATCCATCCAGATCTGATGTTACCCAGGAAAACATTCTACAAATGATTGCAACACGTTCTTGGCGCAATTGTCAATCAGGATGTGTATGTTCGGCAAGGGGAAGTCATCTTTTGGACAGGCCCGGTTGAGATCCCGGTAGTCGACACAGACTCTAACTTTCCCATTGTCACACCTCCTTTTGGCGCGCCCCCCTTTCGAGGGAGTGTATAAAGGAGTTTTTCCAATTTAAGTGACAATATTCGAAACGGGATTATTTTGTTTATTTCAGAGTCTCCACTTGGAATAAATTAAGGTGTCCCAAGTCACCGATTTATTTGAATCCCGAATCGAGGAAATTTTGACTTTTCAAATTAAGTCTGGGAACCAGAAATTCTAAGTAAGGAATTCTGTTGATCCGAGGGAAGGTGTTAGGCACCCCCGAATCCCGTGGTTCTA
>MU706982.1:23466-50422 GCA_026770625.1 Nicotiana glauca
ATGCTCGTGACTTGTGACACCCCGGTCGGGTTGAGTTGGGTTGTAGTTAAGGGTTTTTAATGCCATTAAGTTGTATATTCTATTCATTTATGTTTTTCTTTTTTTTTTAATTGTTAGAAAGACGATTTGGGTTAGTTGGCTGGCCTTGTCTTCACGAGAGGTGCCATCACGATCGGGTTTGGGAATTGGGTCGTGACACCTAGCCTTTTAAAACACTAGTATTCGAGTCTTTTATTAATAGGATGTTGAATTTTATTCATTTGTATTTATTAATAATGATATTGTTGAACTTTGCGACCATCTCATATAAAGCTTAAGCGGTTACATAAAACACACTTTTATTTATTTACTTCAGAGCCTTTTTGGATTGGCTTAAAAAAAGAATTTTTTTAGTAGAAATAACTTTTATGATGTGACGACCCGACCAGTCGTCTCATGAGTTACCACTCCGTTTCTCTCATTTCTATTTCTTTATTATCCATATTTTGTGTTATCGGTTGGTCGGATCGAATCTGGAATGATTTTGGTAAGGTTTGAGACACTTAGTCTCTTTTAAGGAAGTTTAAGTTGGAAAAATCAACTGGATGTTGACTTACGTGTTAGAGGGATCAGATGTGAGTTCTGATGGTTTGGTTAGTTTTGGGAGATAATTTATGACTTAGGAGCATGATCAGAATGGGTTTGGAAAGTTTAGAGTAGATTTAGGCTTGAATTGGCGAAGTTGATATTTTGGCATTTCCGGTTGGTAGGCGAGATTTTGATATAGAGGTCGGAATGGAATTCTGAGAGTTGCAGTAGCTTCGTTATGTGATTTGGGATGTGTGCGCAAAATTTCAGGTCATTCGAATGTGGTTTGGTTGGGTTTTTGATCAAAAGCGTATTTCAGAAGATTTTAGAAACTTAGGCTTGATTCCGATGTGTTTTGGGTGATTTGATATTGTTTGAGGTGTTTTGATGATTGGAACAAGTTTGAATAAGGTTTTAGGATGTATTGGTGCCTTTGGTTGAGGTCCAGGGGGGGCCTCGGGTGAGTTTTGGATGGTCAATCGGGTCATTTCATGCCTTAGAGAGTCGTAGAAATTGCAGGTTCAGATGTTGCAGAGATTTCTTCTCTGCGATCGCGTAAGGGTTCATGCGATCGCATAGAGCTTTTTGAAGGGAAATCCATTTTGTTCTATGCGTTCGCATAGTAGGAGTTGCGATCGCATAGTGTGAGGAGCTGGGTCATCGCGAACGCGGGGATATGGTCGCGTTCGCATAGAGTTAGGTGGACCAGGAGTCTGGGATGTGAGTTGTTCATTGCGAACGCGGGAGCTAGTCCGCGATCGCATAGAGTTGGGAGCTGGAGCATTGCGTTCGCATAGTATTGTTCGCGTTCGCATTCGCATAGAGTAATTTTTGGGAGCTGAGTTTTTGTGCTTCGCGATCGCGAAGGTTTTCCCGTTATCGCAATGAAGAAAATTAGACCTGGGCAGAATGTTTTTAAACTCGTCTTGTCCGCGAGGATTGGGTTTATTTCCTCCATAGTTGGCCATTTTGGGAGATTTTTGAAGGAGATTGAAGAGAGATTCAAGGGGAATCGTTAGGAGGTAAGATTCTTGGACTAAAAACTCGATTATTATGTGAATAGACCTAGAAAATCATGAAAGTTAAACCTAAAATTGAAGAATTAGGGCTTGAGAAATTGGACTTTTGATTTGGGGATTTGAAGGACCATTTTGGGGTCGGATTTGAGAACTTTTGATATGTATGAACTCGTGGGGAGATAAGGGATCTATTGATGTGAATATTTCTGAATTTTAAGACGTGGGCCCGGGAGTCGGGTTCTGGTAATTTACGTATTTGTGCCCTTTATTGATTGTTTTCACTTGAGCCTTGTTCCCTTAACATATTTTGATGTCCTCATTCTGATTTTTGATAGATTCGATGCGCATGTAGGCCGATTCGAGGGGCAAAGGCATCGCGAGCCAGAGATTTAGCCGGTTCAAGGTGAGTAATGATAGTAAATGATGTTCTGAGGGTTCGAAACCCCGGATTGCACATCATAGTGCTATATTGAGGTGAGGCACACAATTGATGACGAGCGTGGGGTCGTGCACTATTGGGGATTGTGACTTGGTCCGTCCCGATTGATAATTTTACCGCGTATTTGATTGAAAACTATTTACTATCATCATTACTTGGGAAGAATACCATATTTGGGCCTAGTGCCAACTATTTGAACCCTTCGGGGGCTTTTATTGATATTTCCTTATTGGTTTGACTTATTACTTGAACTCAGTCATGTTATTTTCCACTGTTTTACTACTCATCCAATTTTACCAAGTTTTGAGACTTAAATGATACTTTAAATGATGTTTGGGTTGAGAAACACTGTTTTACTATCGCCTGAGAGGCTTGTGATGATTTTGACTGAGTAAGGTCGAGGGCATATATTTTGAGGAAACACTGATACTTATTTGAGGCCGAGGGCCTGATATATGTACGCCACGAGTTGGATTGATTTGATATGATGCCGAGGGCCTAGTTTGATGCCACGAGATGGATTATTATTGCGCTTGGGCCTTAAGGGGCCCCTCCAGGAGTTTGCACACCCCAGTGAGCGCGGGTACCCATTTTTATATGAGATTGAGCCCGAGGGGCTGTTACTGTTATGAGATGTTGCCCGAGGGCGAATTTGTTGATACTGTGCCCAAGGGGCGAACTTCTATTTGTTTACTTTATATTAATTATCTGTCAATTACCTGTTTTACTGGTTGAAAGAGGATTTTACTTGATTTTTAATGGTTTTACTAATGTTAAGTAATTTTACTGCTTCATTATAGAATGCCTTGTGTTTTTACGTATTTTCTTACTTTCAATCATTATTTATATTTATTACTCACTGAGTTAGAGTATTCACTTTAATCCCTGTACTCTGTGTGTAGATTCAGGCGTAGCTAGTACCGCTCCCGAGTGTTGATCCCTCCAGTTTCAGGTGAGCGTTCGGAGACTATGAGGTAGCTTTTGACGTTCGCAGCCCCGTGTCTCTACTGTTTTATCATTTCTATTTCCCTTCAAACATTTGTACTAGTTTATGGATTTAGCAGACTTGTATTATGGCCTATAGACGCTCATGACTTGTGACACCCCGGTTAGGGCTGTGTCGGGTTGTATTTCCGCTACTTATTATTGTTAAATCATGTCTTAGACTGTTTTTATGTTGTTTAACTGCTTTAACAAGTGAATAGGGTTTAGTTGGCTGGCCTTGTCTTTACGAGAGGCGCCATCACGACCGGGTTCGGGGTTAGGGTCGTGACATATGCCAAAAAATAATAAGTTGGGGTTGTCCAGGTTATTGCTTTTGGCTCGTTTTATGTAGTTTTAACCTTATTTTAAACACTTTTAACTTGGCCAAATACTAATAAGAGCTAAAAAAGCTTAAAAGTTGATTTGACTTTCTTAAAAAGTCAATCTAAACACCATTTAATGGTCTCTTCAACATGCCCCTTCACGTGCAAGCTTTATTTTTTTCATTGGCCAAGCACATGAATTTTTTTTTTTGTGTAATAGGTGGCAGTGAAACTTGTTGAAAAATTAGTGATATCCTAAAAGGTTATATACATCTTGGTTTGGAAAATCTTTTCTCTTTAAAGTATTATTTACATCTACTTATTATTTAGTAAATTATTTTATATTTAATAAAGTCAAATTAGCCGTTATCTTAATAAAGTTAACTAGCTGTTGAAGCAATATATATAAATATGGTCTTTTGTCACGACTCAGAATTCCCACCCTTGAAACTGTGATGGCGCCTAATATTTCGTTTAGGCAAGCCAACGTTAACTATATTCATGAAACAGTTTTAACAATTCGAATCAAGTTATAACGATAACAAATGAATAGGGTGAAATAAGGTGATAAGCTACTGAATAACATAATCCAAATACAATCACACAAACTAGAGTAACATTACATGAGTGTCTAGAGTACTAGAAATAATAGTATGAATAAACACAACTGTTTGAATCAAAATAAATAGCAATGATGATATAGAGGGGAACTTCAGGGCTGCGGATGCCGTGCAACTATACCTCAAGTTTCCACAAGTAGCTGGATCCAGGCAATCTCACTAAGCGCTGCTGGGACCGACTCCATTATATGCACAAAAAGTGCAGATTGTATTATGAGTACAATTGACCCCATGTACTATGTAAGTTGCGAGCCTAACCTCGATGAAGTAGTGACGAGGCTAAGGCATGCCATTTATAATAACATGTACGCAATAATTTTAATAACAGGAAAATAGGAAATAGAAGTAAAGCAGTTAACTCATAAAAACAAACTTGAAACTCAACTACTAGAGAGCCCATAATAACAAGTCTCATAGTCTCATATCACAATACCGAGGCAAATCCAACAATAACAAACAAGTGCCACATATACAATCCGTTGTGGCGCGCAACCTGATCCCACCATATCATCATATGTCAATATCATAATCAGTCATTATTCCATTATTTCAATTCATTACCTTTCAATTTCTGTTGCGGCATGCAATCTGCTCCCTAAACAATTTTAATCAATATAAATAATTCAACAACCAAATTTACAAAATTTCTACAACAATAGAGTAAATGTACAAGACAATAAATAACTACATAATAATCAAAGAATCTCCAACAACTCGAAGTCTCAAATTTACCAATTTATCAGTATCTAGAAACTAAACAATTCACACAAATGAAACCACATTATAGAATGCAACAAATAGTACAGAAATAATAGGACAAGTAAAACATTGTGACAATTAAAGTATGCAAGCAAGGCAAGTAGGGGCAAGTAGCAAGTAAGCATAAAGTCATGGGAGAAACTGATAAATTAAGATAAGGAACAATTAAATGACAAGTAGCAGTTATGACATAGAAGTCAAATAAGGCATAAATCAAGATATATCATTAAATAAACAAAAACATGAAAACAAATATCATGAAGGCGTATATACACTGGTCACCTAGCATCTACGCCGTTTTCTCACATAATCCACATAACACATATTTCAAGAATTCATAATTCCCTCAAGTCAAGGTTAGACCTAACACTTATCTCACTCCATGAATCAAATAACCACGACCCTTCCTTTAGAACAATCCTCCAAACCAACCAAATCTAGAAAATATAGTTGAAATAATTCAAAATAGGCTTTAGAAACTCCCCACGAATGAAAAAAAATTTAATCTTTAATGATTTTGAAAAAAGTGAACAAAAGTCAATTCTAGGTCCCCTTCATCAAAACTCGAGATTCGGACCAAAACCTAATTTCACAATCATCCCTGAGTCCGGTTATGTGATTAGTTTAGAAATTCGACCTCAATTTGACGTCTAAATCTCAATTCTCATAACCCCCAATTTATACCTAAATCCTTAATTTTTACCATGAAAAAGCATACGTTAAAACATTAAAATCAATAGGGTTTATGGAAATATAAGGAAACAAGTTAAAATCTACTAACCTATGAAGTTGGGATGAAAAACCTTTTCAAAATAGGCCGAGCTCAAACTTGAAAATTGTGAAAAATGAGATGAATCTCGATTTTTGGAATGTTTTAAATGTCACGACCCAAAATCCCAATCTCGGGGTTGTGATGGCACCTAACATCCACATGCTAGGCAAGCCGATGTTAAATAAGTGATTAACCAATTTTAACAGTTAAAAATGATAACAACAACAACTATCCAGTATAATCCCACCAAATGAGGTTTGAGGAGGGTAAGATGTACGCAGCCTTATTTTCGAATGATCCTCGGCTAAAGAAAGTGAAGGATGCCCTGGTAGCAAGTGATGGCAAGACAAATAGTTAGAAAACTAAATCGGAGATAACAACAAAGAATAGCAAGATAGTACCAATAACAAGTAATATCAAGATAGTATATTTAGACAGATAAGTCCAAGGAAGCACATGAGAATATGACGAAGCCCAGCTAGCAAACTACGGAATTACTGAAGGTAAGTAGTAACAGAACAAGACACGCGGCTATAGCAAACTAAGGAAAAAGGGTACCATGCTAGAACTAATACTATCGAACTATGGAAAACAAAGGGAAACGCCCGACTACCTACTAGCCTTCCATCCTAATGGTCCTCCTCCACACCCTTCTATCTAAGGTCATGTCCTCGGTCAGCTCAAGTTGCCCCATGTCCTGCCTGATCATTTCATCCCAACACTTCTTAGGTCTACCTCTACCCCTCCTCTCACCTCCCAAGGCCAACCTCTCACATCTCCTGACTGGGCCATCTGTGCTTCTCCTCTTACATGCCCAAACCACCTTTACCTTGCCTCACACATCTTTGCCTCCACAGGAGCCACTCCCACCTTGTTTCGAATAACTTCATTCCTAATTCTATCCAATCTAGTATGCCCACACATCCATCTCAACATCCTCATTTCCGCTACTTTCATATGCTGGACATGTAACTTTTTGACTGGCCAATACTCTGCCCCATACAGCATAGTCGGTCCAACTACTACCTTGTAGAACTTACCCTTAAGTTTCAACGACACATTCTTATCATAGAAGACACTGGAAGCGAGCCTTCACTTTGTCCATCCTACTTCGATATGGTGAGTGACATCCTCATCGATCTTCCCATTCATCTGAATTATAGATCCTAGATATTTGAAACTCTCTCTCTCTCGGGAATTACTTGCGTATCTAGTCTCACATCCCCGCCGCCTCATGGGTAACACCACTGAACTTGCATTCTAAGTATTCTGTCTTGGTCCTGCTCAACTTGAAACCCTTAGACTCTAGAGTACGTCTCCATACCTCTAGCCTTTCGTTAATGCCACCTTGTATCTTATCAATCAGGACTATGTCATCCGCAAATAACAAGCACCAAGGCACCTCCCCTTGGATGTGACGCATCAAAGAATCCATCACTACGGAAAACAAAAACCGGTTGAGTGCCGATCTCTGATGCAACCCTATCTCAACCGAAAAGTAGTCACAATCTCCTCCTGCTATCCTTACCCGTATGTTAGACCCGTTATACATGTCCTGGATCACTCTAATATATGCTACAGGAACACCTCCCGCGTCCAAATATCTCCATAAAACTTCTCTCGGTACTTTATCATAGGCTTTCTCCAGGTCAATGAACACCATATGAAAATCTTTCTTCACCACCCTATACCGCTCTACCAATATCCTCACAATGTGTATAGCCTCAGTAGTCGACCGTACCGACATGAAACCGAACTGGTTCTTAGAAATGGACATACACCTCCTCAATCTCCCATCAATCACCCTCTCCCATACTTTCATCGTATGGATTAACAACTTGATACCCCTATAGTTGTTGCAGTTTTGGACATCCCCCTTGTTCTTATACAACAGGATCATCATACTCCACCTCCACTCTTCGGGCACCTTCTTCGTCCTAAAAATGACGTTTAATAACCTAGAAAGCCATTCCAATCTCTCCTTGCCCATACTCTTCCAGAATTCTACCAGGATCTCGTCCGGCCCATTCTCTCTACCCTACTTATCCTACGCATAACCTCTTCCACCTCCCCTACTCGTATGCGCCTACAGTACCCAAAATCTCGCTGCCGCTCTGAGTACTCCAACTCCCCCTATGTGATGCCCTTATCTCCCTCCTCATTCTAGAGTTTATGGAAGTACGCCTGCCATCTTCGCTTGATCTGTGCCCCTCCAATAAAACTCTTCCCTCCTCGTCTTTTATGCATCTCACTTGGTCCAGATCCCGGGCCTTCCACTCCCTTACCTTAGCTATCCTATACAATTTCTTTTCCCTGCCTTTAACCCTAATTTCTTTGTATAAATGAATGAATGCCGCGGACTTAGCTACCGTAACCACCAAATTCGCCTCTCACCTAGCCTTCTTGTACCCCTCCTTGTTGGCACTCTTCTGCCTCTCATCTATACTCTCTACTAGCTTTAAATATGCCACTTTCTTTGCTTCCACGTTTCCTTGTACCTCTTCGTTCCACCACTAGTCCCCTTTATATCCACCATAAAAACCCTTTGAGACCCCTAACACCCCTCTGCCACCTCTCTAATATAATTTACTATCATTGATCACATACAACTCGTGTCCCCACTACTCCTCCAGGCCCCAAGAGCTAGCAACTTCTCCCCCAACTCTTGGTCCTTGTCCTTAGTCAGCGCACCCCACTTAACCCTTGGAATACCAGACATAGCCCTCCTCTTCCTCGTCCACCTGATCTCTAAGTCCATTATCAAAAACATATGCTGGGTCGTAAGGTTCTCACTCAGAATGACCTTTCCATCCGTGCATAGACCTCTATCACAGTTTCGGAGAAATAGATAGTCAATCTGGGTCTTAGCCACCGTACTCCGAAAAGTTATCAGGTGCTCTACCTTCTTCAAAAACACGAGTTAGCAATAACTAGCTTAAAAGCTTTAGCATACTCCAACAGTGAAGTACCTCCTCCGTTTCTATCTCCAAAACCGAAGCCACCATGCACACCGGCATATCCCCCTGGTGACCTCCCTATACGGCCGTTAAAATCACCCCCTATAATAAGCATCTCGGTGGACGGTATACCCCGCACCAACCCATCCAAATCCTCCCAGAATTGTCTTTTAACCTCTTCATCCAAACCCACCTGAGGCGCGTATGCACTAACTACGTTCAGAGTATACCTACCCACGACTATCTTAATGGCCATCAACCTGTCATTCACCCTCTTAACCTCCACCACTAGCTCCCGTAGGTCCTTATCAATTAAAAATGCCTACCCCATTCTCACCCTCCCTGAATATCACAACTTAAACCAATCAGCCTCCAGACCCTGTTCCCCACCCATCTAGTCTCCTGGACACAAGCTATGTTAATCTTCCTCTTATAGAGAATTGTTGCTAACTCAATTGACTATCCCATTAGAGTCCCTATATTCTATGACCCCACTCTTAACCTAGAAGGTTCCTTAACCCCTAGCCACCCTTCCCCCTATCCCTCGCTCCCTCTTCTTCCCCCGAGGAATAAATGCTAAATCTAACACAATGCTAATATAAACAACGCGATGATATCTACTCCCAAAAATCCGGAGTCACGAGTATACGAGCAACTAGAAGTCTACAAACATAGTCTGAACTAAATACAACTGTTCGAAGAGATAAACAATAAAAATGGAAAATGAAGGGAGACTTCATGGTCTGCGAAAACCAGCGGATCTACCTCGAGTCTTCGTATAAAAATGATCCAAGCTGACGCACTTCAAGCAATTGGTGGGACCAATACCAATATCTGCACAAGAAGTGCAGAAGAGTAGTATGAGTACAATCACCCAATGTACTCTGTAAGTATCGATCCTAACCTTGATGAAGATATGAGAAGACACATATGTAAATAAACCTGTACAAGTGTATATAAAGAGGCAGAACAACAAGAAGAATGATCAGGAGAAAGGGAAAAATATCACAAAAAAGGCAAGTATGAAATCACTAAATAACATCTTCTGAATTAAGAGACAATATTGTCACGATCCAATATCCTCTATAGGTCGTGGTGGTGCCTAACATCGTCGCCAGACAAGCCAATAGTGAATTATCAACTTAATGACTCATTTTTAATGTTTTCAAAATCGCAAATTTATTAATAAGGGGAAATTCACACTTTTAAATCCACGGGAACGTACAAAATTAGTAGTTTATAAAAGAAATGAAAGTCGATGACCACATATAGAACTGTAAGCATCAACTAGTATATCCCAAAATCGGGTGTCACAAGTGCACGAGCATTTACTAAGGAATACAATAATAATACAACATTTGTCTAGAATTTAATGAGGTAGGATAAAATGAATAGTACGATGGAGACTCTGTGGACTACGATGCATAGCCTGGAATGCAGCTCACATGAGGTCTCCTCAACAGCTGCCCTATGCGCCAAGATGATCACCAAATGAACCAGTCAGATCCTGTACACTTAGTGCAAAAGTGCAGCATGGGTACGTAAATTAACGTGTACCTAGTAAGTATCTAGCCGAACCCTGGAGAAGTAGTGGTGAGCGGTCGACAACGACACTTACTAGAGGTCTAATAAAATAAAATGGTAAATCATAAGCAGATGCAAAGCACAACAATACTAATGGGGTAAAATAGTAAATCGCATAATCTTGTAAAATTTCTGTTAAAAATATACATCTCTTAGTTTCGTATTTTATCTCAACAACTCAGATATGTCAAATACCAGTATCAAACGGATAAGAGAATATCATATAAAGTGCTGGGCATCAGTGGAAGGATAATCTTGTGAATATAGTGACTACCAGCGATATAACACACGATTATACCGAGGTCGTACGGCCCGATCCCAGAAGGAATATGTATATTGTTGAGGCGAACGACCTGATCTATTATAATGTGTACATTATCGAGGGTCGAGCGACATGAACCATAGATGCATCTATTATACTGCCAAGGCAAACGATCCACTCCCATAAGAGTGTGGTACATGATCCTGCCGAGGTGTTCGGTCCGCTCCACAAGAAAGGAAAGGAATTCTCGAATTACGAGGCAGCTACTTACAATACAATAAATAAGCATGGAGTGAGTATAACCTTTACCAATTCTCAAATAACTTACCAATAATTCAAGGTGATAAAGCTCGACCTAATATATATGTAATTCCTAAATCAAGTTCAATTATAATTTCAATCGATTAAGCCAGTAGAATAAGTTCAAATAATTCAAATATTACATGGTAAAGTCCCAAGTCTACCTCGACATAAACATGCTTTAGCCAAGTATGGACTCTCGTCACCTCGTGCTTATGTACCACCCACAACTAGTAGCACATAACAATTACATCACCTAGGGGGTAGCTTCCATCTCACAAGGTTAGACATGAGACTTACCTCGCTCCAAAGTTCCATAACTAGCTCCAACGCCACTCTAACACCTCAAAGCGATGCCCGTCAACCAAAACTAGTCAAATAATGTGCAAACCAATAAAAATATACTCTAATATTCATAACAATTCTCAACTCCGCTTGAAAGGTCAATAAAGTCAACCCTCGGGCCCACATGGCCAAATTCCAAATTTTTTTTGAAAATAAACTTTACCCATAATACCATGAATGCAAATATATAATTTATTCCAAATCCATGTCCAATTTTGTGGTCAAAATCCAAAAATACCAAGTTCAAGGTTTTCTACCAATATCCCAAATTTCTACTAATTTCCATGTTTAAATCTATATATAAATCATGTATTTAACTCACAATATGCGGGAATTACTTATCTCGACATGGATGATGAAAATATTCCCTCGAAGAGCTCCAAATATTTCCCAACCAAATGAAAATGGGAGAGAAATGGCTAAGTCCCGCATTAAATCATTTTTCCTATGCCTGCTTTTCTATGCGATCGCAAAAAGACATCGCGATCGCGAAGGCCGAAATCACTTCCTCCAAATTTTCCTCTATACGTTCACGACTAAAGGGTTGCATTCGTGAATTCTTCTGACCCCTACCCTTCACGTTCATGAGCCACGAGCTCTGTTCGAGAAGGCTTAATGCCTGGCAAACCCTAGCTCTCCTTCCTCTTCGTGTTCGCGACCGCCAACTCGCATTCACGTAGGCTTCCCAAGACTCTGCTCCGCATTCACATATCCTTCATCATGTATGCGATAGGCAAATCCCAGTATCCCCAAAATACTTTTTCGCGAATGCTTGAGACCCTTCATGTTCGCGAAGAAGAAACCGGACACCAACAACAACAATGAAAAAACATGGAGAATTGATCCTAAACCATCCAATCATACCAACCATTCACAAAACATGATACAAACTTGCTCGAGGCCTCAAATCATGCCAAAAAACATCCAAACTATGAATCGATGATCAAAATACTTCTTTAAACTTTTAAACTTCCAAACTTCGACGAATATGTCTGAATCATATCAAAAACATTCTGGAGTGACGCGAAACTTTACGAACAAGTCACAAATCACTAATCAATCCTATTCCAAGGCTCAAAACCCCAAACAGACATCGATAACATAAAATTCTTCTTTAAGCCAAACTTAGAAAATTCTAAAACCTTCAAAATGCCAACTTTCCACAATAAGCACCGAAATGCTCCCGGACGACCTGATACTCATCCCAAATATACGCCCAAGTACGAAATCATCATACGAACCTATTGGAACCTTCAAATCTCGATTCCAAGGTCGTTTACTCAAAAGTCAATTCTTCCAACGTAAAGCTTTTGAAATTAGAATTTTCCTTCCGAATCAACTCCCCACTTCCCAAAATCCAATGACACGATCCAATGGCACGATATCACCCTTTGTGCTTTTACTCTCGTCCTCACAATATATGATAATAAATGCAAATGAGTATGGTAACAACCTTCGTGCCTTTTCTCTCTTCCTCACCAAGCAACAATATAAATCTAAATAATTAAATAAGGCAAGGAATAATTTCTCTTCAAATATGGTGCCACTACTAAAAAATCTGGTTTTAGCGACGGACAAATATTGTAGCTAAACAGAGAAATTCATTGCTAAACTCATTTAGTGACAGATTATCAAGAAATTCTGCTAGTTATGGGCGATTTAGCGACAACGTTCGTAGCTAATTCTATTTTTTTCAGTGTGCCATGATATCAAACTTCAAATTCCAAAATATTCACCATCTTTAAAATAACAGTAAATACGAAATGAATAATTAAAGAACTAATACCTAAGCATGGATAATATAATTAACGAGACAATATAATAAAAAGAAATAATTTCCACCCGCATGATCTAACACAATGACAATGTATAGGTACTCATCACCTTACATATACATTGTACCCACATATAAAACACGTAGCAAATAAACCAACATGTTCTAATCCCTCAAGTCAAGGTTAACCACAACACTTACCTCACTCTGCAACCAAATCAATGCTCAACCGTGACTTTTCCTCTAGAAACCAATCAAATCTAACCAAATATAGTTCAAACAAAATAAGTTTTAGAAACTACCCACAAGTGAAAAAGATTCAGTCTTTAATGATATTGGAAAAATTCAAGAAAAGACAACCCCGAGCCCTATCACGACCCCAATCTCCCATTGTAGGATGTCGTGATGGCACTTAGTCTCTATGACTAGGTAAGCCTAACATGCATGAAGAAATAATTGAAATAATAATAGAACTTCAATTTTAAACCAACTAGCTATCTTAAAAGAACTCCATAATACACTTGACAATAACTCTTAAAATTTGGTGAGACTAAGTCATAAGCTCTACACGAGTATTCTGAACATCCCTAATACATCACTACCTAAAGAAAGGGTATGCAATAGAGAACAAGGACATAAGGTGACTCCGAGGCCTGTGGACGACGACAAGTATACCTTCATGTCATCTATCTGGAAGCTCTACTCACTGGTGCCTAGCCTAGTATGAGGTACCTAGATCTGCACAAAAAGATGTGCAAAAATGTAGTATCAGTACACTACAATAGTAATCAACAAGTATCAAGCCTAACCTCGGTAGATTAGTGACGAGGTCAAGTCAAGACACCTGCTAGGATAAGAATAAAAAATTGAACAAGTATAGTACAGTCTAAGAATGTAAACTAGGAAAATGAGGAATTAAGGAAATAAAACAAGATAAACTACAACTAAATTTAAAGTAATAAATGAAACAAGGAAGGGACACATAATAAGAACATCAAGGAAACAATGCGGACAAATACAAGTGAGGTAATGAGGGATAACAACAAGAATCACAACCGATGTGCCGCCCGTAATCTTATTTCACAATCACTATCTTTTCTTATATTATCGTGGGAGCCTTACATTTAGTTTTGAAATTATTTTTCCTAAAATTAGTACGTGCGTTTTACCCCACATTTCCACACTGCATGGTTTCAAGTAGTTCCCCTACTAGCGATACGCATATCAAGCCCACCTTATCTCACCGCGTGTGTATCCACCCCTATCCTTATACCACCACATGCATATCAATATCACATATCACAACACGCACCTCAAGTGACCAAATACCATAACTTGCCAAAAAAATCAATAATATAAATATTTCCACAACAAACAGCCCATGACTCAACCACAATATATACAAGAGTCTCAATAATAACAAACTAAAATTGAATATCTCAACAAGAATGTCATTTCAAAAATAACAACTTTTACTCAATTTGATCACTACTTTTACTACTTCAACACCGATATCTCAACAAGAAGCTATTCCACGTAAACAATATCTTCAAGTAACCAATTCAACAATTAAAGAAGTCAAGAACAGTAAGGAAAACAATAACTTCCCTTAAAGCATATAAGAGAATTAACAAGTAAAAGGTGGAACAAGTGTTAACATTGTCAAATAAGGCACATGAGGATAAATTAACGATGAAAGATATAACATGGTATGACATCACGATTAAAGGCATGAAAAGAATCTAAATAGCCTAACCGATAAATTACCACATGTAGTCCGTGTACCCATTCGTCATCTTGCGTACACAACTTTCACGTACCACAACTAACGCAAAACAACTCACATCCTAAAGGTTAATTCCCCCATACAAAGTTAGGTAAGATGCTTACCTTTAACAGGCTAACTCAATCCACTAGTAAGCCTTTTTCGCGAATATCCAACTCCAAACTGCTCGAATCTAGTCAAAATAACTTTATACCATAAATAAAAACCATAGGAAACTATTCAGGATGATAAAGTTGCAATTCTTAAAGAAAAAAAGTCAACTCAAAAGGTCAACCTGAGCTCGCATCTCGGAAGCTGACCAAACTTACAAAATCGGAATACCCATTCAATAACGAGTCCAATTGTAAGGCCCCAAAAAATTTCGCTAAGTAACCTAGGATCTCGTGGGGCCATGTAGGCTTATTATAATATTTTTATATATTATTAACATGGTGTACATAAATTGGATTTGGTAAATATGTGTATAAGTCTTATAGTAAGTAATTTGGGGTCCAAGAAAAGGCCTAAGTCTAAGAAAAATTGGAAATATTCATAATAAGCTAAAATTCCAAATGAGATTTCACTAGTCCATAATTTGAAAGATCATATCTAAATATGTATAAGATTTTATGTGATTAATAACATATAAAATGAAAGGTCTTAGAGTGTAGTTTCCAACACTTCAAACTGTTTGTCATTTGGACATTCCTACGTAAAGTTATGATCATATTACCTAAGGCTAGAAAAATGCGATCCTGTGTTAGATATGCGATCGCAAAAACCATTATGTGGTCCGCATACTTGATTTGCTATCGCAAATCTGGCCGCAAACTTGACCAGTGAAGCCTTGTTTTGGGCACCGAATTTTGTGATGCGTTTGCGGCCAGCATACCCATTCTACGGTTTATTATGCGACCGCAGACCGTTATTCGGAGGGTTAATTTTCCTATTTTTATAGATCGACTCCATTTTCATATATAGTCTTTGGGGGTTCATTTGGGGTCATTTTTCCATTAATTTTAGAGAGAGTTGAGAGCATTTTAGAGAGAGAGAAGGAGGAACCCAACATTCAATCATCCAACCTTGCACCAACCTTGCATCAACCTTCAAGAATCAAAGAGGTAAGATTCTATACATTAGGCTTTAATTTCGAGTTTGGGGTATAAGATGGGGTATTGAGGTATGATTCTTGGGTGTAATACTATTATGTATACATGCATGTATAAATTAGGTTTGTGGGAAGATTGTTTAACATAAATAAGTAAATATTTGGTTGGGGAATGAAGGAAAACCTTGAAAAAGAGATTTAAAATCAAGATGCTCAACTAATATTTGATAAAATGCTCAAATGAGCTGAAACTATGAATACCTTCCTAATTTGTGTTCAATTTTGTTATGTCTCAAAGTAGATTGGGATTGCTAGAATTTCCGGAACGTTGTAGTTACTTAAAAAAAGCTTAAACAAAGTATGTATGGCTAAAACCCCATCTTTTAGACTGAACTTTGGATTCTTGCGTTGATCAGTACTTTACATGAATTGGTGCTGTGACCCTATATTTGTGAAAGATGCATTCCAATATGATCAATGTGCTATACTTGATAACTTAAAAAGGGTGCAAGGAATATGAATCATGTATTAAAATGCTAAGACCATTAATTGAGATTGGAGCTGCATATAATGTTCTAAATATGTGAAATCTTACTTATGCTTGCAACTTCAATTGCTTTTGTATGTGCCTATGATCACAAATTGCAAGGTGGATATTGAAATGGAAAAGATGTGATAATTGTTGCCCCAAGTGCCAATGAATTGATACGATATATGTGAAATAAAGATTCAAATGAGATGATTGATGAGAAAGAAACCACGCCTAGGTGTCACGCCCCAACCTCGGGAGGTGCGACTGGCGCTAAGTCAAGTGAACCCGACTGAGCAAGCCTAACCAAACACTTTCTACCCCAACTCAATATGAATACGGAACTCATGCCTTTGATTAATTTAGACGATAATACACAGTGTATAACACATTACCGATTCATTTCATATCATAAAAATTTACCGTACATAAGCTAGCATCAAAGATTCTATTAGAGTTATAGCTTGAGGAGTTCACAAGTTTAGGATCATAACATATACATATAGTGGACTCCCCGAACCCCCGTACATAGCCCACACTAGTGTCTTTGGAGCCTCTAAGGATACAACAGATAAGCATGACTATGCCGGAAATAAGGACCCGGCTATACCTCAAAAGTGAAAAGCTGTAAATGACAAAAGGTACATCATATAGCCCCATAGAAGAAAAGGGGCTCACCGAGACTTCGAGTAGAAAAATGATCCGCTACACACGGTCGGCACTATTTGCTATGGAGCCACCTACAATCATAACACGAATGTAGTGCCCCCGGCAAAAGGGACGTCAGTACATTTGAATTGTACTGGTATGTATAACTAAATACCATTTTACTAGAAAGAACTATCAAATAAATACAAGCAATTAATACGGGCAAATCAAGAAACAATTCATATAATCTTTTATACAATTTCCACAACATAGATTTGGGCATATCTATAACATGTTCACCACTATTCTCATTACCACCGCCATCTCGAGCGGAGTCCAGCCACGACCCGACCGGCTAGGTCACCTCATTGGAGGCATTACTCTCAATCAATAAATCATTTCCCTTATTCGAAATTCAATATCAGCACATTACCACCATGTGTGCGTCATTGTGTCCCATCACGACCCGATCGGCTAGGTCACCTCATTGGAGGCATTACTCCATTCTCATTAGTCAACACTTCAAGTCTTTATCTCACACATATCATAACAATTCTTGGGGCACTCATGGCCACCATCACCACATTGTTTCCCCTTTTTAATATTCATCTTACAAGTTGTGGTCATAGACACATATACCAAGGATAATTCAAGTTGCAATCACAGGTAAGTGAGCACATAGCTAGCATGAATAATTCTTTGTTTCAATGTTGGCTTATAGCCCAAGTATTTCAACACATAACAGTACTTTTCATCATTATCTAATTGTCAAGATTGGCACATTATTCACATTAAGGCACCCCCTTCACGAATATGTATAGATATATGCAAATCAATTAATTGCGTAATGACAATCAATACACTAGCCAATTCAACTCTTACCATACTTTCGTAATGACAACAGAGCTCAATTTCTAATAAAAAGGGGTTTTAGCCATACATACCTCAATAAAGCTTTTTCTTACTCTTTTACAATTTCTGGAACTCTTAACACTTCGATCTATTGAGTAAGAATTACAAATTAAATCAAAAATTAGAGACAAAACTGAAGTTCTAGCTTGGTTCGAGCATATCATCAAACAATAAAGGTGCATTGTGATCTTAGCCCCTTTTTGTGAGGAATTTCTATCATTTTATACCCCCAACTGCCTTCTTTTTAGTTTTCTACCTTTCAATATCCTATGATTTGACATGCATGTAGAGAACATCATTCTTATACTCTTGAATTACTTCTCTACTGGCCCCATGTACCTAAGTGTAGAAATAAGAGCTGAGATTATGAATCTTACNTAAAAATCTCAAAAAACATGCTTAAAATGAGCTATAATGTCGATTATATCGATAGGGAGGTCGGGTTAAAAATTAGAAAATTGGAGCCCCAAGTCAAATATGCGGTCGCATTTGCGATCACAGAGTAAATATGCGGTCCTCATAATGGACCGCAAAATGCTCCCCAAAAACTAAACATTCTGACTCAGTTTGCAGTAAGAATGCGGTCCGCCTTCATGTTCTGCGGTCGCAAAGTGCACCGCAGAACTGACCCTCACAAAATTCAAAGGAAAATATGCGATGACTATGCGGTTCGTATTCTGATTATGCGACCGCATTTCGACCGCATGACTGGCTTCAATTTTAACCAACGTTCTGCCTCACTCTGCGGCAGATATGCGGCCTGCATTTCGATTATGCGACCGCATTCTAGATCGCATTTCTTCCATTTTTCTGGAAACTTATTCTTGAATTTTTAATGCATTATTCAATCCAAAAAGGTCCGCACCGCAGCGAGCTATATTTATGAATTGTTAACACATGCTCCTAAGTTGGCACCATGGAATCTGGGTTTTTGAGTAGGGATTTCACGGGGCCTTACATCCTCCCCCACTTAAGATCATTCGTCCTCGAATGAGGATCAAGGTTCACTTATTAACAGTCTTAGTGCAATCTTCTTCTCTTTACAACCCGAAACTGGTTGACAGTCTCCAAATTTAGCTAACTCCCTAGATTTCCGAAAATTTTGCCAGAGTTTCCTTTGTATCTAGGCCTTACCCATCTGTCAGAGAGCCCCAGAAACATACCATAATAGCATAAGCATATTTGTAAGCATAGTATAACTGTCACAATATCAACCATGGCCATATAGGCAACCATATTACCAAAAGAGGACGGTTTTACATAAATCTAGCCAACAAATACAATTTCGAAAGAGCTAAATGCATAAGAGTTATTACATGATCATTCAAACAAGTGTGGATACTTCTTTTTCATTTCATCCTCACCTTCCCAAGTAGTTTCCTCAATGTGCTGATTCCGCCATAATACTTTCACGGATGCAATTTCCTTATTCCTCAGTTTTTGAACTTGCCTATCAAGAATGGCAACAGGGACCTCTTCATACGATAGCTCTTCGTTTACCTTAATAGTCTCAACTGGCACAATGGAGGAAGGATCCCCTACTACCTTCCTTAACATAGACACATGGAAAATCGGGTGTACCAATGACAGCTCGGGCGGCAGCTCGAGCTTGTATGCCACCTGACCAATTTTCTGAATGATTCTGTATGGTCCAACATACCTTGGACTCAATTTTCCCTTCTTTCCAAACTGCATGATACCCTTCATAGGGGAAACTTTCAAGAATACCCAATCATCTTCTTTAAACTCCAAATCTCTGCGACGCACATCCGAGTAGGATTTTTGGCGACTTTGAGTAGTTTTCAACCTTTCTTTAATAAGTTTGACTTTCTCCATGGCCTGGTGTACGAGGTCCGGCCCTATCAATTCCGCTTCTCCAACCTCGAACCACCCGATGGGAGACCTACATCTCCTACCATATAATGCTTCGAACGGTGCTATTTGAATACTAGCGTGAAAGCTGTTGTTGTAAGCGAATTCTATGAGTGGCAAATGGTCATCCCAACTCCCCTTGAAATCAATAGTACAATCACGCAACATGTCCTCAAGCGTCTGAATAGTCCGCTCTGCTTGCCCATCGGTTTGTGGATGAAAAGCTGTGCTAAGGTCCAGTTGAGTACCTAAGCCCTACTGAAACTTCCTCCAAAATTTAGATGTGAATTGAGCCCCTCGATCTGAAATGATTGAGACTGGAGTGCCATACAACCTGACTATTTCTTTTATATACAACCGAGCATATTGTTCTGTTGTGTCGGTAGATTTAACTGGCAAGAAGTGTGCTGATTTCGTGAGTCGATCCATGATCACCCAAATTGAGTCAAACTTGCGTGGAGTGTGCGGCGAACCTACCACAAAATACATGTTAATCATCTCCCACTTCCATATTGGAATGTCTATGCATTGTGTCAATCCACCGGGCCTTTGATATTCGGCCTTTACCTGTTGACAATTCGGACATTTTGCCACAAATTCTGCCACATCCCTCTTCATGTTGTTCCACCAATAAATTTCCTTGAGATCATGATACATTTTTGTAGAACCTGGGTGCACGGAGTACCTAGAGGTGTGAGCTTCTGCCATGATCCTTTCCCGAAGACTGTCGATATCAGGAACACACAGTCTTGGTACCGTAGGGTACCATCATTCATGCCCAAAGAGAAAGCTGTGGTCTTATGTTTGTGAATCCCTTCTTTTAGTTGTGCTAATAATAGATCATTGAATTGCTTTTCTTTTACCTCTACCACAAACGATGATTCAGCCCATTTCCATATAATTACCCCTCCTTCATCAGAGTCCGCCAGACGAACTCCCAAATAAGCTAGCCGGTGAACCTCCCTAGCCAAAGGTCTCCGATAGGCCCCCAAATGAGACAAACTCCCCATAGATTTTTGACTAAGCGCATCTGCCACCACATTAGCCTTTCCCGGGTGGTAGAGAATATCAATATCGTAGTCTTTGAGTAACTCTAGCCACCTTCTTTGTCTCAGGTTCAACTCCTTCTGCTTGAATATATATTGAAGGCTCTTATGATCGGTAAATACGTCCACATGGACCCCATACAAATAATGTCGCCAAATCTTTAGTGCAAACACCACAGCTGCTAGCTTTAAGTCATGGGTTGGATAGTTTTTCTCATGATTCTTGAGTTTCCTAGAGGCGTAGGCTATAACCTTACCCCGTTGCATCAACACACACCCGAGCCTGACTCTCGAAGCCTCGCAATACACCACAAATCCCTCGGTACCCTCTGGTAGGGCTAATACCGGTGCTGTTGTCAACTTTGATTTCAATTCTTGAAAACTATTTTCACAAGCATCAAACCATTGACATAACGGAATCCGGGTTTTTGAGTAGGGATTTCACGGGACCTTACACTAGGTAAGGCGTCCTAGCCTATCAGGCCGTGATCGGACACCATGCTGCACACATGGTGGTAATGTGCTAATATTAAACTCTGGAGAAGGGAAATGAAATAGTGATTGAGATATATGTCTCAAATGAGGCAACCTAGCCAATCGGGCGTGATCAGACTCCACTCAAGATAGCGGTGGTATTGAGAACAGTGATGAAGATATTAATGAAATGCCCCAAACTAAAAGCTATGGGAAAAGGATGTGAAAATGGCATGATTATTTTATTTAATAATGTTGTGATCATTTAAAGTGTTTGAGTTGTACTTGTGATTTCATTATTATTGTATGAAAGTTATTTCTAACTAGATGGTGTTTAGTTATACATACTAGTGCTATTCAATGGCACTAACGTCCATTTTGTCAGGGGCGCTACGTCTTTACATAGATGTAGGTGCTTCTATTGCAGGCAGTGTTGGTCGCAACTAGTGACGCATCATCCTTTCAGCTGACTTGGTGAGCCCCACTTCATTTTGGCGTCCTATTTCATTTGTTTATCATGTACTTTGTATTTGAGGTATAGCCGAAGCCTTGTTACCGGCATTTCTATATTACATTACTTTTCAGTTATGTTTAGAGACTCCGTAGACAGGTTGTGGGTAGTGTCGGGTATTGGAATTAAAGTAGAAATATTGATGTTTTGCAAAGATTTATAAAACTTGTAATATTTTGATATTTATTATTTAAGCTGCTAATGGAAATGAAATGGAAGTTGTTAATAAAACACTTACTATGTATGATTAATAGATCCATCTCCTATTTATTCACGTATTAGTTTGGGTAGAATGAAACCTAACAGCTTTGCTCAGTCGGGTTTACTCGGTTCAACGCCGGTCGCGCTCCTTGGATTTTGGGGCGTGACAAACTTGGTGTCAGAGCCTAATGTTTTAAAGTGTCCTAGGATGTCTCGGAGCTGTGTCTAGTAGAGTCTTTCTTATCGGTGTGTAGTCGACCACATCTATAAGTTGGAGGCTATTCGGACATTTAGGAATTTAACCCTTCTTTGATACTCCAAGATCGTGCAGTTGAGCTCAAGATAGGGAGCTGATTTCCATTCTATGTCTTAATCTTAAGATGAGTAATTCATGATTTTGGAAGCAGTAAGGAGGGAATGCCCCAACATTGAATGTGAGGGAGATTGCCTAAGCATTTGTTAGGAGAATTTATGGAGTCATAGAGGGATTAGTAGAACTTCTTGCTAAGGGGAGTACCCCTGTTTCTATTAATGTCTCTGCACTACCAGATCATATAGTATATCATTATGTTACCTACGTATGTTAGGGATGTTGAGTCAAGGAGTATTGATTAGGCTATTGCCCTACCAACCTAAAGTCATTAAGTGAGTCAAATCAAAATTTCTACTAATTGTATATGTACATCCATATTGAAGAATTCTCATAAACATGGTCTTGATAAGATGTGAGTCACAAAGACTTGTGTGTACCTACTCCTTGAAGGAGCTGTATTATTCGTGAATCTACTCTATTACAAATTCTCTTATTTGTATCCTCTTGTGCAATTAAGTTCTATAAATACATCATTGAATGGAGTTATAACTCTAGGACTAATACTTCCCACTTTCTTTTCCTAAATTCTTAACGGGGGACTATACTTGATGCATTTCTTATAGAATATTTTATTGAAATGGGCAACATCTTCTCACTTGTGCCTATGCATACGCCGTCGTAAAGTTTACCTAAGTGGTGTCGAGTTCCATGTAAAGCATCCCAATGTTGTGATCCTTCTCAAGTCACTCTTTTACTCAGTTGTGTATATGGCTTATATGGTTTGAACAATCAATCTACTCTCTGGCGAATATCATCAAGAAAGCTTCTCATTGCCTAGTAACATAAGAGCATACCTGTGACGACCCAAAGGGTCATCACCTATTTCCTGACTCTTTTTGTGCTTTTGAGGCCTTGAAAACCTCATTTGGGGCTGCCTCGATTTGTCTGCACAGTCCGGGCATGTAACCGGAAAGCTTAAATATGAATTCTGTGTGAAAGATGCTAAATTTTGATATTAATATGAATAAATTTGACTTCGGTCAACATTTTGGGTAAACGGACCCGGACCCGGACCCGGACCCGTGATTTGACGGTCTCAGAGGGTCCGTAGGAAAATATGGGACCTGTGCGTATGCCCGGAATCGAATTCTGAGGTCCCAAGCCCGAGAGATGAATTTTTGTGTGAAATTGTTTTTTGGAAATAATTAAGGAAATTAGAAATGAAATTTGGTTAAAAGACTGCGGTATCAGGCTCGTATTTTGGTTTCGGCGCCCGGGACAAGTCTTATGTATGGTTTAAGCGCTTCCTGTGAAATTTGGTTGAAAACGGACGCCGTTTGACGTGTTTCGGACTTAAATCGGAAATTTGATGTTTTATGAAAACTTGGAAGAAATTATGAATTTTGAGGTTTAATTTGGTGTATATGATGTTATTTCGGTGATTTGATCGCGTGGATAAGTCCGTAGGATGTTTTTGAGGTCGTGTGCATATTTAGTTTGGAGCCCCAAGTGATCGGGTGAGTTTCGGATAGGCGTCGGAGTGCATTTTGAACTTTGAAAAGAATTCTGGTATTTCTAACCTCATGGCTCGCAAATTCGATCTCGCAAATGCGATCTCGCAAATGCGAAGAATCATTCGCAAATGCGAAGGCAGTCACTTTGCTCAGGGATCACAAATGCGATCATTGTATCGCAAATGCGAAATCTGGACATTCGCAAATGTGGCATTTCTGTTCGCAAATGCGAAGTCCCCAGTTGTGCCTATGGTTCGCAAATGCAAACTATTGTTCACAATTCCCACAAATGGTTGGGGTTCGCAATTGTGAACCCCAGTTCGCAATTCCCATATCTGCAGCCCAGCAATTTTTATACTTAGTTGTTTTTGAGTTATTTTTTATCCCATTTTCAAAACACAACTCCTTTGGGCGATTTTTCAAGAACAAGTTTCATTCCAAATCAAGTGTAAGTCGATTTTTATTTAATTCCTTCAATCATTAACATCATTTGACAAGTTTTCCACTTAAAATCAATGATTTTCATGGGTGAAATTAGGGTTTTGGGTAGAACCTAGATTTTCTAAAAATTGGGGATTTGGACCTCAATTTGAGGTCCGATTTCAAAAAAAAATTTACATATTTGAGTTCATGAGGGAATGGGTAACTGGGTTTTGGTTTGAACCTCAGGTTTTGACCACGTGGGCCCGGGGGCGATTTTGAGATTTTTGGGAAAAACTTGGAAAAGTCATTTTTATGCATTCAAATTGAATCATTTAGTGTTTATTAAAGTAATTGAGTAGCTTGTGACTATATTCGAGCGGATTGGAGGTGGAATCATGGGGTAAAGCGATAGTTGAGATTTGAGTGAAATTCAAGGCATCAAGGTAAATGTTTAGTTTAACCCTAGTTTGAGGGAATAGGAATTGAGTCTTGTTTGCTACTTGCTAATTGATCGAGTACGATGTATAGGCATGGTGACGAGTTTCTATACATTGGTGTCTAGCATGACCGTGAGTCCTTATTTGCGGATAGTTTGGTTGTTGTTATGCCTTCCATTGTGAAAGAAACTGTGATCTGGGAACTTCGTGGAGCATTGGCTCAGTTTTGAAACATAAATTGTGAAGGTATATGAGATAAGTAACCCCTTGGAGCTTGGCTCAAGTGATAATGTGAACTATGAGACGAGAGTGAAAGAAAGAGAAGAGTTAATGATTTATTCCCTTGCCGGGACGTTGTTGGTTATTATGTTGTACCTTTCCAGGGTTTTACTTGATTGATTGTGTACCCTTCCCGGGACTTCCATTCTTGTTTTATTATTTCCCTTGCCCCTTGTTTGTGATTATTGATTGGGCAAGGAAGAGTGTTAAAGCACGAAGGGTGATGCCGTGAATTGAATGATAGTTGTGGATCGGGTTGCGCGCCGCAACAATGTTAAATGATATGGATCGAGTTGCACGCCGAAACAATGATATTTATGGATCATGTTGCGCACCGCAACAATTATATTTATGGATCATGTTGCGCACCTCAACAATGTTAAATGATATGGATCAGGTTACACGCCGCAACAATGATAATTATGGATTGGGTTGCGCGCCGCAACAATGTTAAATGATATGGATCAGGTTTCATGCCGCAATAATGATATTTATGGATCGGGTTGCATGCCACAAAAATGTTAAATGATATAGATTGGGTTGCACGCCACAACAATGATAATTATAGATCGGGTTGCACGCCGCAACAATGCTAAATGGTTGGATCGGGTTGCATGCTGCAACAATGATATTTATGGATCGGGTTGCGCGCCGCAACAATGTTTAATGATATGGATCGGGTTGCACGCCGCAACAATGATATTTATGGATCAAGTTGCACGCTGCAACAATTATTGATAGAAGTGTGTTTATTTTGGCTATGAGTTCCTTGTTCGCTGTAAATTCCACGCTGGCCTTAGATTGTTATTCTGGACTTACTATCAATATTGTTATCTTCCCACAGCATGCTCCCCCTCCCATATTGTTTACTTGTCTTGTATTTTCGATTCCACTGTATATATATAATTGTAAAGGTTTATATGGTAGTCCAGTCTAGCCTCGTCACTACTTCGCCGGGGTTAGGCTAGATACTTACCAGCACATGGGGTCGGTTGTGCTGATGCTACACTCTGTGCTATTTGCACAGGTATAGGTTTCGAGCAGCAGTAGCAGCATTAGTACGGGAGCAGGCCTTCAGTCCAGCGAGACCCGAGGTAGCATTGCAGGAATCCGCAGGCCCGACGTATCCCTTATTCTCTCTTTTTAGTCTGTTGCCTCCTTGTATTCAAGACAAACAGCTTATGTGTTTCTTTCAGACCTTTGTATTTAGCATCTCTTAGCAGTTCATGATCATTGTGACACTGTAAGTCCCCGTAAATAATTTTTGGTCTAAAAAATTAGTAACTCATGGTGTCGACTCCGAATATGTGTTAGGAATAGGTAGAAACTCGTGGACCGTATCGGATCGCTCAACGGGTAGGGCAAGTTGCTTATAGGCTGGAATTGCCTCCTGAAATGTCATTAGTACACCCGGTGTTCCATGTGTCCATGTTGAAGAAAGTGGTTGGAGATCCATCCACCATTGTGCCAGTCGAGACTATCGAGGTTAATGAAGACTTGTCGTATGAAGAAGTTCCGGGCGTTCTTGATAGGCACGTCAGTAAGTTGAGAAATAAGGAAGTTGCCTCTGTTAAAGAGTTATAGCGAAGTCAACAAGTTGAGGAAGCCACGTGGGAAGCATAAAAAGAAATGAAGGAAAAATACCCCCATCTGTTTGAGCAAGCCTAGTAGATATCGTGCAAACTCTTATCTCTAAAACAAAACTAATACTGCGTCCAAATTGATTCTTTCCTAAATGCTTTACTCTTGAAATTCCCCAAGTTGTGCAAGGATTATGTGTGTTGCGATTGTCTCGAATTATGTGAACCTCCCTTTGGTAAATGGAAGTTTTATAAAGACTCATGTGATAAGTAAAGAACTAATGATTGAGTAAATTGATAATGGTTTATTTAAATGCATGTAGTATGTTGAAGCAATTAAATTATGTGGGACTCATTGAGGTGACTAGTTTATGTGCAAAATGTAGCAAGTGATAGAATATGTGAAATTGTTGAGGTAATGAATTGTATACAAGCTGTAGAGATAGTTGTAATTGTGCAATGGTGCTTGGGAATATGTTTCGGGGGCTCTCTGGCAGGTGGATATGTCCATATTACAAAGGAAACTCCGGCAAAATTTTTCTAGAATATGGGAGTTAGTGAAAATTCGAGAGTCTTCATATCATGTCTTTCAAAACCAGCTGATTTTCAAAATCCTCATTCGAGGACGAATGATTTTTA
>MU706982.1:71783-93186 GCA_026770625.1 Nicotiana glauca
CGGTGGAAATTATTGAAGGTGAAGTTAGTGGATAGTTAGCTTATGCGAGATATCTACTTGTTATTCTTGTTAAGTAAGTTTAGGGATCGAAATTGCTCCCGTGAATGTGTTCTAGCAAAGTCTGTAGATATAAGAGGCCATTGAAGGCCGAGAGTGTTGTGGAAATAAAATATTTTCCCTTGATTGTATTGCAGTTGGTTTTGATTTGAAAGGTACCATCTAGGTGATATGATTTAAAAATGTGCAGTCCATACCCAGGTATCATCGTGATAAAGTAGTGTTTGTAGTGCTGAGGTTCTTGTCATTGATATATACATTATGGTGCTTTGTCAAGTTGTGGATGTGTTTTTAGGATGGTTTTGGTGGTTCTCTGGCAGGTGGATAGGCCAAGTTACAAAGGAGACTCTGCCGAAATTTCTGAAAAATTTAGGAGTTAGTCAAAAATTAGGGTCTTGAGGTAGGTGAGAAAAGATATTTATTATATTAAGCATTTCATTCGGACTCTACTCCTCATTCGAGGACGAATTATACTCGAGGGGAGGGGGGGAGGGAGAATGTAAGGCCCCAAAAAATTTCGCGAAGTGACCTAGGATCTTGTGGTTCCATGTAGGCTTGTTATAATATTTTATGTGCTATTAACATGGTGTAAATCAATTGGATTTGGTAAATATGTGTATAAGTCTTATGGTAAGTAATTTGGGGTCCCAGAAAAGGCCTAAATCTAAGAAAAATTGGAAAAGTTCATAATAGGATAAAATTCCAAATGAGCTTGCACTAGTCCATACTTTGAACGAGCATATCTAAATACGTATAAGATTTTATGTGATTAATAAATTATCAAATGAAATTTCTTCGAGTCTAGTTTCCAATGCTTTAAATCGTTCGTCATTTGGACATTCCTACGCAAAGTTATGATCAAATTACCAAAGGATGGAAAAATGCGATCCTATATTAGATATGCGACCGCAAAAACCATTATGCGGTCCGCATACTTGATTTGCTATCGCAAATCTGGCCGCAAACTGGACCAGTGTAGCCCAGTTTTGGGCACCAAGTTTTGCGATGCATTTGCGGCCAACATACCCATTCTGCAGCGATTATGCGACCGCAGAACCTCATTCAGAGGGTTAATCTTCCTATTTTTATAGCCCGACCCCATTTTCATATATAGTCTTTGGGGGTTCATTTGGGGTCATTTTCCACTGATTTTAGAGAGAAATGAGAGAATTTTAGAGAGAGAGAAGGAGGAAACCAACATTCAATCATCCAACCTTGCATCAACCTTCAAGAATCAAAGAGCCAAATCATAAATTCTTCATCCAAGATGTAAGATTCTATACATTAGGCTTTAATTTTGAGTTTGGGGTATAAGATGGGGTATTGAGGTATGATTCTTGGGTGTAATACTATTATGTATACATACATGTACAAATTAGGTTTTTGGGAAGATTGTTTAACATAAATAAATAAAGATTTGGTTGGGGAATGAAGGAAAACCTTGAAAAAGAGATTTAAAATCAAGATGCTCAACTAGTATTTGATAAAATGCTCAAATGAGCTGAAACTAAGAATACCTTCCTAATTTATGTTCAATTTTGTTATGTCTCAAAGTAGATTGAGATTGCTAAAATTTCCGGAACATTGTAGTTACTTAAAGAAATCTTAAACAAGGTATGTATGGCTAAAATCCCATCTTTTAGAAATTGAGCTCTATCGATGCTTGTGTAAATGTGGTAAGATTGAACTTTGGATTCTTTCTTTGATGAATACTTTACATGAATTGGTACTGTGACCCTATATTTGTGAAAGATGCATTCCAATACGATCAATGTGCTATACTTGATAACTTAAAAAGGGTGCAAGGAATATGAATCATGTACTGAAATGCTAAGACCTTAAATTGAGATTGGAGCTGCATATATTGTTCTAAATATGTGAAATCTTACTTATGCTTGCAACTTGAATTGCCTTTGTATGTGCCTATGATCACAAATTGCAAGGTGGACATTGAAAATGAAAAAGATGTGATAATTGTGACCCCAAGTGCCAATGAATGGATACGATATATGTGAAATAAAGATTCAAATGAGATGATTGATGAGAAAGAAACCACACCTAGGTAAGGTGGCCTAGCCGATCGGGCTGTGATCGGACACCATGTCGCACACATGGTGGTAATGTTCTAATATTGAACTCCGGAGAAGGGAAATGAAATGGTGATTGAGATATATGTCTCAAATGAGGCAACCTAGATGATCGGGTCGTGATCGGACTTTGCTCAAGATAACGGTGGTATTGAGAACAGTGATGAAAATATGAATGAAATGCCCCAAACTAAAATCTATGGGAAAAGGAGGTGAAAATGGCATAATTCTTTTATTTGATAATGTTGTGATCATTTAAAGTGTTTGGGTTGTACTTGTGATTTCATTATTATTGTATGAAAGTTTTTTCTAACTAGATGGTGTTTAGTTATACATACTAGTGCTATTCGATGGCACTAACATCCCTTTTGCCGGGTGCGCTACGTCTTTAAATGGATGTAGGTGCTTCTATAGCAGGCAGCGTTGGTCGCAGCTAGTGCCGCATTATCCTTTCAGCTAACTTGGTGAGCCATACTTCATTTTGGGGTACTATTTCATTTGTTTATAATGTACTTTGTATTTTAGGTATAGTCGGAGCCTTGTTACCGGCATTTCTATATTACATTAATCTTCAGTTATGTTTAGAGGCTTCGTGGACAGGTTGTGTGTAGTGTCGGGTATTGGAATTAAAGCAGAAATAATGATGTTTGGCAAAGATTTATAAAACTTGTAATATTTTGATATTTATTACTTAAGCTGCTAATGGAAAACACTTACTAAGTATGATTAATAGAGTCTATCTCCTATTTATTCACGAATTAATTCGGGTAGAATGAAACCTAACAGGCTTGCTCAGGCGGGTTTACTCGGTTGAGCGCCGGTCGTGCTCCTCAGATTTTAGGGCGTGACACCAATCATACTAAAATTATTCAATTCCGATCTCAAATCGACTTTCATATCCTCAAAATATAGCTTATCAAGTATTCATAAATTTACTCAATTTTCCAATACAAAACACTAATTAAATGGTAAAAACAATGATAGATTCATGTATAATAATCAAATCCGAGTCAAAATAACTTACCCTGTTCAACTCCTTGAAAATTTCTTCAAAAATACCCAAAACCGAGGTCTCTAGCTCAAAAGATGAAAAATGGAACAAAACCCTCAATTTGGAATGCGATCACACAAAAACAAATGCAATTTCGGAGAACAAATTACTCCAACTCACAAAATCCTATTACGTGATCGCATGAACCCAGTCGCATATTTGATGGCTAGTTACCCACAAGCTATGCAATCACGGTCAAGGCCACGCGTGCGGTGAACAACGTGTGCCTCCCCCCCATCTCTCCTTTCTTATACGCGGATGCGGTCCAACACATACGTTCACGATGCACAAGAATCCCAACCAACGTGATCGCAATCCTAACCTCATGAATGCGAAGAGTAAAAATCAATAGTCACTAAGGACTCTACGCGATCACAACATATCCTTCACGAACACGATGAAGGAAACTAGAAACTTAGAAAACCAAAAACCTTAATAAATGAACAAATGGCCCTAACTCAATTCGAAACAACCCCGGGTTCCTGGGACATCGTCCGAACATACCAACAGGTCCTATAACACAATAAGAACTCGCTCAAAGCCTCAAATCAAATCGAACATCACCAAAACCATGAGTCGCACATTGATTTAAGCCTAATGAACTTCTAACTCCTAAAACTAATTCTGAAACATAACAAACCAACTCCAAATGACCTTAAATTTTACACACAATTCAAATGACACAACGTACCTATTCCAACTTTCAGAATCTGATCGAATCTGACCTCGATATCAATAAAGTCAATAACTGGTCAAACTTCTCAATCTTCCAAACCTTCAACTTTCCAATGTTTGCCAATTGAAGCCAAAAAGACCTACGGACCTCCAAATTAATATACGAACATACGCCTAAATCCAAAATCACCGTACAAAGCTATCAGAACCATCACAACTCCATTCCGTAGTCGTTTACACAAAAGTCAAACTCCAGTCAACTCTTTCTACTTAAGCATCCAACTTTGGGACTAAGTGTCCCATGAAGTCATACAATCTCGCAAATATAGATCTGAGCTAGCTAATCCGAAGAATAGATAGTTACCATCGGAATGAAAAGAGCTGACTTGGTCAATCTATCCACAATTACCCATACCACGTCATATTTCTTATGAGTCTGTGGGAGCCCAACAACAAAGTCCATGGTAACACACTCCCATTTACACTCAAAAATTTCAAGTCTCTGAAGCAACCCACCTGGCTACTGATGCTTATACTTCACTTATTTGAAAATTTAGACACTGAGCTACATACTCCACTATGTCTTTCTTCATTTTCCTCCACCAATAGTGCTGCCTAAAATTCAGATATATCTTAGCAGCACCTATATGAATGGAGAACCATGGACTATTGGCCTCCTAAAGAATCAGCTCATGTAACCCATCCATATTGTGCACACACAACCGGCCCTGAATTTACAATGCACTGTTATCTCCGATTGAAACAACCTTGGCATCCTCATACTGTACCGTGTTCTTAAGGACAAGAAAATGGGGGTCTTCATGCTGAAGCTCTCTGATGCGTTCATAGAAAGAAGACTGAGAACAACACAAGCAAGAACCCGACTGGGCTCCAAAACATCCAATCTAACAATCTGGTTGGCCAAGGCCTGAACAACTAATGCTAATGGCCTCTTTCCTGCCGGTAGATATGCTAAACTGCCCAAGCTCTCGACCTTTCGATTCAAGGCATCGACCATCACATTGGCCTTCCCGAGATGATATAGAATATATCATAGTATTTAAGCAACTCTAACCATCTCTGCTACCGCACATTAAAATCATTCCATTTGAATAGATGCTAGAGACTCCGGTGGTCGATATAGAACTTACAAAGGACACCATATAAATAGTGACACCAAATTTTCAAGGCATGAAAAATATATGCCAATTTCAAGTCGTGGACTGAATAATGCTTTTCATGGACCTCAAGTATCGAGATATGTAAGCAATCACCGTACCATATTTCACCAACACTAGTGATATAGTCAAAGCAGTTTTGAGCTTTTGAAAGCTCTCCTCACACTCCTCCAACCATCTAAAAGGAGCACCCTTCTAGGTCAATCTATTCATATATGAAGCAATGGATGAAACCCTCTACAAAATGGCGGTAATACCTGGACAAACCAAGAAAACTCTAATTCTCAGTAGCTGAAGATGGTCTGGGCCAACTCTACATTGCTTCAATATTCTTCGGATCTACATTGATCCCCTCACTTGACACCACATGACCCAAAAATGCCACCAAATCAAGCTAGAATTCACACTTTGAGAATTTCGCATGCAACTTCATTTCTCTCAAGGTCTAGATCAAAATCCTGAAATGCTGCTCATGATCCTCCCGACTATTGAGTACACCAAGATGTCGCAATAAAAACAATGATGAATGAATCAAGATATGTTTGAAATACACTATTTATCAGGTGCAAAAATGCTGCTGGGGAGTTGGAAAGCCCAAATGACATCACAAGGAACTTGTAGTGACCATACCGAGTCTTGAAAGCAGTATTCAGGATATTCGGATACCGAATCTTCAACTGATGATACTCTGACCATAAATCAGTCTTAGAGAACACTCTGGCACCCTATAACTGATCAAATATGTCATCAATGAATCCGTTGGGACCCAATCTCATCCATTTTTTTTTGAAAACTAATGACAATAAGTACTTGTTCTTTACTGTAACCTAGTTCAACTACTGATAATCAATACACATGTGCATAGAACTATCATTTTTCTTCACAAACAGAACCAGAGCATCCTAAGGTGACACACTAGGCCAAATGATACCCTTATCAAGAAAATCTTGCAACAACTCCTTTAACTCTATTGGGGCTATACGATATGGTAGAATAGAAATGGGTTGAGTTACCGGCAACAAGTGAATACCAATAGTGATATCTCTATTGGGCGGCATGCCCAAAAGATCTGGTGGTAATACATTAGGATAGTCTCTCGTGGCCAGATCTGACTCAGTGGTAGGAGTATTAACACTGACATCTCTTACAAAGCCTAGGTACACATCACACACACATACAACCCTGCTAGGAACATAATCAAAAATACCCCTCCACTCCAACCGCAGTAAACCTGGCATAGCCAATTTCACAGTCTTGGCGTGACAATCTAGAATAACAATAGGGAGGCAATCAATCCATGCCTAAGATAATATCAAAGTCTATCATACTGAGAAACACTAGTCCAACTCTAGTCTCAAAACTATCAATGGCAACTAAACACGACAGATACGCACGGTCAACAACAAGAGAATCTCCCATAGACATGGACACATAAATAGGAGAACTCAAATAATCACGAGATATACCCAAATACAGAGCAAAGTAAGATGATACATAAGAGTAAATGGAGCATGAAACAAATTAGATTGATGCATCTCTATGACAAACCGGAACAATACCTGTGATAACTCCATTTGATATAACCGTCTTCGTCATACCAGAAAAAGCATAACATCTGGCATGGTCACCTCCTCTAGGGCTATAATACATGTGATAACGGTATCTAATGCATCTCTATGACAAACCAGAATAATACCGGTGATAACCACGTCTAATTCCACTGTCTCTTTTCAACCCGAAAAAGCATAACATCTGGTCTGGTCTCTCCCTCTAGGGCAACCCGTACCCGCTTGACCTCTACCCTAGCAGGTTGTGCAGGTGGGGCAATAACTGGAGCGGCAACCATGGCCTTAGAAGTTTGTAGACCTAGTGAAATGCATGGATCCTGAGTACTCGGTGGAGGTGATTGCGTCCAATCCGCACTCAATAGTGAGTGAAAACGGTCATTGGACGAATAGTACCCAACAAGAGTTGAGCTCGATTTCAACATGGTGTTTAATATGAGTGTTAGGGTATACACTCGATGAGATCAAATGAAATAGCTAAATTGCACTTCAAACAAAGGATTTGTTGTTTCTACTTCTAGACTAACACTAACAATTATAAACTAATAAGAAGAAACTAGAAAGCACATGATTGTTTTTTGTTGTTTTACCAAATGGTTAAAAAGAATAGGGATGTGACCTTCACCTACGTGTTCGCCTAATGGGTTATGTACATTAACACTTATTTTTATTGATCGGGGTGTATTATAGCTCTCAACTCTAAGTTACCCACTCAATTCCTCTCGGTCATAGAGTCATTTGCGCAATTTGACTTTCTCAAGCCCAAATGGGTATCAAGCTAACTGGTTGATAAGAGCTCAAGTAGGTTTTTCCCTATATCTAGCTCCAACCCTTAATTAGGCTAATCAAATCTTTAATTAGCCCAATTTCTTGTTACCAGGCTTTCTTCGACTAGGTCTCTCTTTCTCAAGTAAAGACCAATTCAAAAAGGCATGAACCAATGTTTGCAACCATTAGATATAAAATTAAAGTATAAACATGGATAAATAATCAATACCGATCATAAATAAGCATTAAATTAAATACCTATAAGATTTACACACTAGGGTTGGGTCACAACCCTAGTAGAAGCTAGCTACTCATAATGGAAAATGAAGAAAACAAAGAAGAAGTACTAATTAAACTTGAAATCTATGATTAAATTGATAAACTATGATGTTTAACTCCTAAAGTAGTCAAAAACTTCCTAAAATGTAAATCCCGTCAAAACTTCAAAACTTGACCTAAAAATGTGATTCCCGCCTATTTATAGCGGCCTAAAATTCGCTAACAAAAATGCTCCTAGGGAGGTTCTGTGCCCGCACATTTTCATGTGCGTTCCGCACATTGCTTGGTATTGTAGAGACTTGGATTCTACAGCCACACAATTTGGTCTATGGCTGCAAGTCAGCTTCTACTGCCGCACAATTCTTGTGTGGTCCGCACTTCAGGAAAGGCTTTAAGTCTTGGTCATTTGCACACTTTATAAACATTTGTATTTTTTGTCAGTGGAGACCCTGTTCCGTGGACGCACTATTCATGTGCAGTGCACACATTCACTTAAAATCTGCTAGGCTTCTTCACCAATTACGCAGTCGTAGAGGGAATTCTATGGTCTATAATTACTTCTGCGGCCGCAAAAATACCTTTGCGAACGGCACATCTTGTGTGCTGCGCCCCTTCTTGCCTTGTGAGTCGGAACACTCCTTTTTGAGTCAGATTCTTTCATAAGAGCCCAAATTTCCAATATTCCTTCAATTTGCACATTTTTATTAGTTTTGGGAACACAAATCAATACTTTCAAACTACAACAAAAGTAAAAAGGTACTAATAAATGGTCAAAATCCATACTTATCAACTCCTCCAACATAAATCTTTGCTTTTCCTCAAGTAAATAAATTAGTTTCTACCTCTTCAAAGTTAAAGGTCATTTCAGCGAGTCAATGGTGAGCCATCCATACTAAGTTGGGACCAAAAATTACTCACACTACTCATGCATTATCAACAAGGTGACAACTTATTTATTCATGCACGTATAGTTCTAATGTGACATTTGCGCTTCAAGAATTGACTTTACTCATCAAGGAATCTTGTTCTATCATGTAGGTCATGGTGGACTCCAAACTCTTCCTCCTCTATTCCATTTTCCAAGCTCACTTAAAAAGTTAGCACTCAATCTTAAGATTCATGAAAGGTTCACTCATCTCTCACAAGAGAATGTCACAAGTCCCGCTTCAAGTACCATATGCTTGCCCCTCATGTATATCACCACTAGTGTAAGCTCACTCGGTTCGAAAGCAAATAAGACTTATTTAGGGTTGTAATGAAGGCTTTTGGATTAGGGTGGGATACCATATGGATAAGTGGTTACACCTTTACTTAAGCACTCCATATTTTCATTTCTCGGCTCACAAATACTAATTTTTAGAGGCATTTTCTTTTAATTGGGAGCTAGAGAGACTTGACATCACTCTTTCTTGTTCATTCTTTCTTTTTCTCCTATTTTTTGATCATGTTCGGGATCATTTACTCTTTTCAAATCAATCAACTCTTCCACTTATTCTTTTTTTTGAATTTTTTTTTCATTTTCTTTTCTTGCCTTCTTTTTCATAGAGATAATTTCTTTTCTCTTTTTGTTCCTTGATATCTTTTCGTATTTCTCATATCTCCCCCAAACTTATGCTTTAAGCCAATTATTTCACAAGACTGTTAAAGAAAGTCCGGGTGATAAGAGAGGATCATGACAAAATGGATAAGGGCCTATAACATGGTTATTAAATGAGAAAGGCTAGAGGCTCAAAGGGGCTTGACTAGGGATAACGATATTGTTGGCAATAGAAAGCTCAATTGGGACAATCAATCATTTCTCAAATAAAAGTAAGCATTATCCCCAATGCTTAGAAAAATAAGAGAGAAAGAAGAGAGAGTGAAGAAAACTCCCTAAGGATCCTTCGACATCTCAGTGTCCCCAGCAATATCATCTCCCTTATGATCAACCAACTGTATCTCATCATCCTCATATCTAGGCGTGGCAGAAGTGATGAACATTGCACACACTGCCTCAACAGTGTTGATAGCAGGTCTGTATCCTCAGACTGGCTAGCTGGTGCTATCGCTGAAGATGGTGCTGATGTCTTTGGGATGGACTGGTGTAGGTCAAGTAGTATATCAAAAGGAAGATCCCCAGTTGTAGCAAGTCTAGTCACCTCCTTTCTGAGCTTGTCTACTGATTTCCTGCTTGCCTAGGACTTCATCATCTTCTTCACTTCCTTTCCTAGCTCCTTAATAACCAACCCGTGCTGTATCAAGGTGTCCTTGATCATCTTCTGGTTGTCCATAATCTTCTTGAATGTCTCATCAATTCTACGGCCGTACATTTCTATGTGTGGTCCATAAATTGCTTGGTCTTGTAGAGACTTGGATTCTGCAGCTGCACAATTTGGTTTGTGGCTGCAAGTCAGCTTCTGTGGCCGCACAATTTTTGTGCGGTCCGCACTTCAGGAAAGGGTTTAAGTCTTGGTATTTTGCACACTCTCTGAACATTTGAATTTTTGTCAGTGTAGGCCCTGTCCTGTGGCCGTACAATTCATGTGAGGTCAACATATCTACTTAAATTGTTGGATTTTTCACCAATTTTGTAACCGCAAAAGCACCCATGCGGATCGCACTACTTGCGTGCTGCGCCCGCTTCTTACCTTGTGAGTCAGAACACTTATTTTTGAGTCGAATTTCTTCATAAAAGCCCAAATTTCCAACATTCATGTAATTTGCACATTTTCATTAGTTTTAGGAATATAATTCAGTACTTTCAAACTACTACAAAAGTAAAAAAGTACTAACAATGGTCAAAATCCACACTTATGAAGAGGTGAACCTCTGCTGAGTTTGGAGTAGTCTCTAACCATATGTCGGGTATCACCACACTTAAAATAAGCTCTCGGTGGGCGTGGATGCTAAAACTGGCTCGGGCCTAGTCGGCTGGACTAACAACTGAAAGCACCCCGTGCAGGAGGTGCTCTAGATAGTGGTGGTGCATAATGGGCAAGCTTAGACCTAAAAGTAGACAGAGTACCACTAGAAGCTGGAAGAGCTGAATGAATAGGACGACTCACATAGCCTCTACCATGATGGGTTTCAATTGGCACACGGGCACTACTATATCCGCCATAATCTCGAGGATTCTTGGCCTCCTTGCCCTCACTCTCATGGCCCCGCATACCCTCCAACCTCCATGCGATCTCTATCACCTGCTGATATGGGGTATCTATCTCCAACTCTCGAGCCATGTTGTATCTAATACCATATTGCCCCTTGATATATTGACAGACTCAATCTCTAACTGTGAAAACCAAGGGAGGTGCATGTCTGGACAACCCACCAAATCTGACAGCATACTCTGACACTGTCATATAACCCTAACCTAGCTGCTAAAACTCCGTGCATCATGAATCTTGAAGGCTACGGGGAGCACACTCTCTAAAAAACATCTTTAAAAATTGAGCCCATGTGAGTGAAGCTGCATCGGCTGGGATACCCTCCTCGTAAGCCCGCCCCCAAGCCCTGCTCGTCTCCACAATACCTATGGTACGGAGAATACAATGATATTTCTCTAGAAAACCCTATGTATCCTATGAGCTCTTGATTTTTTCCCTATATGAATTACTCCTACAGAATCCCAAGGAAATAGATTTTTCTTTTAATTATTTGCCATTTTAGGATTTTTGGTAGAATTTTCTAAATTATTTGAATTTTTCTGTGTATGTTTAATTTTTATTTAAGTTATGAAAAAATATCAAAATATCATGCATTGTATTTAGGATTTGTTTTACATTTTTAGAATTAATCAGTAATTATTTATTTTATAAAAATTTGAAAAATCACAAAAAAAAAAACTCATTTGACAATTTTTTTATCTTTTAATTTTTAATTTATTGTTTTTTTAATTTAAATTAAATGGTGTTTGTAATTTTTACAGTTAGTTAAATATTTTAATTTCACATCTTATATAATTTAGGATTTTTAATTTAAAAAAAGGGAAAAGAAAAAATAAATTAAAAGGTTTTTTAAAAGGATTTTCGAAATTGGGTTAATTAACCAAAGACCCAAAATTCGACCCAAATCAGCCAAAATTGCACCCAAAACCTAGGCCTAAACACCAGTTAACCCGATCTATCCCCATTGAATCCCAAACGATGCAGTTTTAGGTGGACTTGATCACAGCCGATGGATTTTATCAATCCAACGACCCGGAACTGGTCGATCCATCACCATATAACTGTCTGAATTGAGGTCAAACCCCCTCAAGACTAAAAATTCATCTCATTTTGCTCTGTATCTCACCCCACCAACGAAACCCTAGCCGCCCTCCATTCCCATGCCTCCCCCACCGTGAACCACCACCAAAAATTGCCTCACGGCAGTTCCGATGGTCTAATCGTCCCCAAAATTATACCATGAACTCCCTTCACACCCCCGTTCCAAATATCTGCTCCTTTTTCTTCAAATCATTCCATGCCTTTTCGAATCTTAAATCAAAAAATCCAGTCAGAACCCTACCTTTTCCAAATCTCTTCAAACTCATGCCCTATGATGTTTATCCCTATCTGAACCCCAAACCGCCATTAGCCCCTTTCGAATGGGCTTCAAATGTGTCAAATTTTAGATCTTGGAATCCTGAAGAACCCTAATTTCGCTTTTCCTCTCTTCGTGATCTGTGCTTGGTTGAATGGACTTAAAACCTTCAATAGTCTATTGTTCTTGCTAAGAACAGTCCATTAATGGTAGTCAAAGTGCGTTTTGGAGGGTTTTAGACAAATTACCAGTTTGACTTAATTTCGAAATAATTTTAGGTAAATTTCCTTTCTTATGTTCATTTAAAAATTATCATTAGTTGTCTTTTTCATGCTTAGTTCGTTTGTTAGATGCATGTCTAGGTTTCCTGCTATGAACTCATCATGTTAGCTTAGTTTTGTTGTTAGTTTATTTGTTGCTTAGTTTCCTCCATAATTTCACTTCTTCCTCTTCTAATTTATTTTCCTCCTTCTAATTACATCTCCGATTAGTTGCATGTTTAGGTTAATTTCAGATTTTTCATCCACATGTTTAATTTAAGTTAAAATTTGTCTTCAACTGATTGTACTTTTAAGTTTCCTGTGCATAGTTTAAATAATTTGCATTTTTGAATTTGTTTCATCTTTTAGATTCTGTCCATGCAAATTGAGTTGTTTTTAGTTTAAAGTTTATTAGCTCAATTGGTCTTTTCTTTGATCTTTTTTATGTGTACTGATTTTGGCCCCAAGATGTTAGTCTTGATTTGCCAACCATTAGAAACCCTAGGGACCTAAGTGAATAAATTTTTTTAGATAAAGGCTATAATAAACAAGTTTCAAAAGGGTAATTTAGGGTTTGTCTATTTAGGAAAATATCAGATTATTCTAGAACAAGGGCAGATGGCCTTATTTGGTTAGCCGAAGTGCTGAAACCAATGAGAAACGAAACAAATGTTCATTTTTTGTTAAGAAAAGATGCCCTGTAAGGGGTATTTTGGGGAAATTCCATTGCCTTGCCTTGAAAGTCACACAACAGATTTTTGCTGTATCAATAAGGCCTTCCCCTCACTCTTTAAACATACATTGACACCCAAAAATAAAGGACCGAAATTCTCTGCATAAAAAACACTGAAATGCACACACTGATAGGGGTTTCAGAACTAGAAAACACCAAAATTTGAGTACTGTTAGCTGGTTTTAACTTTTGGGTTTTAAAGCTTGAACATCTTGTTAAATTCTAGGTTTGAGTATGGACTGAAGGAGCTGATTTTGCTAATTGATTGTGCTGCTTTACCACACTATTGCTTGTTGAAATCCTCACTCTTTTGCTTTGTTTGACTTCCAGGTACTTCCTGCACCTTGAATGACATGTAGAGTGCAAAAATGTAATCCAACATGGAAATCTAATGACAATTTTTTTTTGTTGAATCTCTAGTCTTCTGATTTCTTTAAGATCATTCAGCCCTGTTGTAGTTTAATTTCTTTATGCTTATTTATATCACTTAACTTGAATCTTGTGTATCAGTTGAATCAGAATCATGATTAAGTATGTTGGCTAAAGCTTTACTTGTTAGACATGTAGAATATTTGAGTTCTTGTGGCATGGTCTAAGTTAGATTGAATACCTTTCCTTTGGTTAGCTTACGTTTGTTTAAAAATCAGATTTGGAATTTTGGATTTTGGTTTGGTCACATTACAATCTCTTCAGCTCATTCTAGAGTTTGATTTGAGCATTTGTGCTCTTGAAAAACTATGATTCAAGTAATGAATTATTGGTTTGACAAGTGCCAAATGTTCTGAATTGTGTGGTATTTCCACTGCTGTATGTAAGGTTGAAATTGGGTCTGAAATCCTCGCAATGTATTTATAATTTAGCTTTGGCCAATTTGAGATTAGAACACTGTTTCTTACATTTTATTCAATTGACAATTTTCTTTTAGAAAGGTAATATGATCATCTGGGTGTTGTAGTATTTTGGTTTTTTTCTATATGCCGATCATGGTCAATGGGCCCAGAGTGTTGCTTGGGCTTCGAAAAGTCTCCTCTTTCTATGGGGACTCGATTTTGAGTCCCACGTTCACATTCATTTTACCAGATTTAGTTTGCTTTGGGCCTCGACTTTGTGGCCACTTGGAAATGGAGGAATTGTGTGCCTTCTTGTTTTGGGCCTGATTTTTGAGCCCAGACCTTTGTTTAGCGGCTGCTACAGACTCTGTCTATAATGGGCTTGGCCCAAACGCCTAAATCCCAGCATACCCTTTTGATTAGTAGTTGTGTAAATATGGCCTTAAATCATTGGTTAAAGTAATTCTTGTAATTAGATTGAGGTGTGCCATCAAAATTAATCTATGGCCCTCACATGTTATAATTAGACATCAGGATAAATATTCGTAGAAAAGCCTTTAGGGCCGTTTAAAATACAATTGTGATTATGTACACATTCGCGTGATATAATTACAATTCTAAAAACCAATTGGGAGTATGCGTTCGTGCAACTTCAATCAATATTTGCTTAATAATAATTGGTTTAATAGGCCGCTAATTTAATTTAGGATTATATAGTTCGAGGTGTGCAATCCATAATTGAATCATAAATGGTCCTTGTATTAATTTTTTAACTTAGATATAACGGATAACAAATGATCATAGTTTGCTTTAGGCATGTTTATTATATTATCGTGGTCGTGGACATGTTTGCGTGACATAATTATGATTTAAAAAAAACAAAACCAAAGTATGCGTTTGCGCAACTTTGGTCAAACTTTTCTTAATAATAATGAAGCGTTATTAATTATGGACACGTTCGCATGACCCGTTTCAAGATAGTTTTCTTAATTTAAAAGCGGTAAAAGATAAATTCCCATAGGTTCTAAAATCAGTAATTCAAAAATTTGATCGAGCCAAGTATGATCAAAGCGACCGTGCTAGAACCACGAAACTCAGGAGTGCCTAACACTTTCTCCCAGGTTAACAAAATTCCTTACCCGATTTCTGTGTTCGTAGACCGTAAATAGAGTCTACTTCCCTTAATTCGGGATTTTAAACTGGTTACTTGTGACACCATAAATAATCCCAAGTGGCGACTCTTAATTTATTATAAATAAGAATCCCATTTCGATTGTCACTTTAATTGGAAAAAACTCCCTTATACCCTTTCCTGAGGTAGGAAAAGGAGGTGTGACAGCTCTGGCAACTTTGTTGGGGATAAGAACCAAGAACTACTGGTTTAGGGTTCAAGAATTCGAGCTTGTTAATTTGATTTTTACTTGGCTTCATTTATTGTTAATATTACTATATTCTGTGAACCTTTTGTGCTAAATGCTATCTTGTTACTGTTTTAATATGGTTTGAATTGTATATACATGTCTTCTTACACCACCCCTCTGAGTCTTCTGAAAATGGTGCACATGTTCGCATGGCCCACTTTTTCTGTAGAATTTATACCAAATAGAATGAGGTTGGGCCAGCAACAAGGCCAGGTATACTTTAGTTCTCCTGGTACATCGCTCCCTCCTCAGCCTAGTTGTCCGCTCGTGTAACCCAAGTCTTGAACAAAACCCCAGATTTAAACCTAGAAAAACACAACCTCTTGCTGGATCCCTAGTAGGAATGCTTGTCTGCATCACATGCATTTGACTTTGGGGACTCAACACAGGGGTTGGGTCTGTCTAGGACAGGTGTGCCCCAAAATAACAGACCATCATGATGCATTCTATGCGTTATGTGAACATTTATTTGTTTCGGCTTGCATGCTGACCGGCTAGGGAAAAATAAAGAAAAAGGAAAACCAACAGTGATGTAGGGAGGGAAATAAAACCCGATTCTATATTCTGATGATATCATAAAACCCGGTTCTGCCAAATCCCCAGTATTTGAAATATCCTGAAAATCTGCCAAAAATTTTTTTCAAGAAAAAAAACCAGAAAAAAGAGAGTCATTTCACAAGAGTTCAAATGTGTCAAAACTGACCGAACTATACAGTTCTGATTCTCACCGGATATGGGATACGTGGGAAACCTACATAAGGTTCAACCACATGTTTTTTGAAAAAAAGAAAGAAAGAAGAGAGTCAATGGTCAAATAAAGTAGTTTGGAGTTTGGTCACAATAAGCCGATCTAGCTACGGTAATGTCCTAAGCCGTTCTTGCTGAGATGGCCTTAGAGTATCCTCAGTTGTTGAAGGGCTATTTCCATAAAAGAACGAACAAGTCTATCAACGAAGTATCTTTTAAAAAAAAAATAATCCTCCCCGGCCTCAAAATTCATTCGCAATTAAGAAGAGGCCACATTTGCATAAGCAATCACTTTGCATATAGGGAAAGGAGTCAAGTTCCATTGATTGTTCGTGTAGAAAACTGGAAAAACTATTTTACAAAAAGTTCACCAGAGTCAACCCTAACCTTAAACCCTCCACAGGTACAAATGAATACTGTCCAGGACGTATCGCAAATGAACACCACCTAGAACTCGTCAGAAGTAGTCAGGAGACAGGCTTAGTTGCACCTGCGCATGTGGTGGTATGATCTAGATGATGATGGTCAGAAGCGGGTTAAAAAATTATTGGGAGCTCTTATAAACATTTTGGAGACCAAACCACGGGAAGACCTAATCAAGGCTTTGGTAACCTTCTGGGACCCTGTTGTAAGGCCCTGTAAAATTTTGTGCTTAAAACCTAGTAGCTCGTAGTGCCAAGGTCCGAATATGAGTTAGGAATATGTTCGGACCCTTTTTACTGATTTTGCACGTAAAAATCAAAAGATTTGATTTTTCAAGAAAATTGTCAGTTTGCGGTCCAGAATGCGGTCGCAGATCAGCTATGCGGACCATATTTCTGCCGCAGAGTGAAGCAGAAAGGTTGTCAAAATTGATGTTGAAAATGCGGTCCATTATGCGATCGCATAATCAATATGCAGACCGCATAATCATCGCATAAGTTCCTTAGGGATTTGTGGAGGTCAATTCTACGGCGCATTATGCGACCGCAGAACAGAAATGCAGACCACATTTCTGTCACAAACCTAGGCAGAGAAGTCAGATTTTTGGAGAACTTCTGCGGTCCATTGTGCGGACCGTATTTCCACTCTGCGATCGCAGAGTGCGACCGTAGACCCGACTCGGCTCTAGATTTTCTAATTTTTCAACCTGATCTCTTCTTCAATAAAATGACCGAACACTTCATTTTTACACATTTTCCGGGTAAAACTAGAGAGAAGGAAGAGAGTGTTCTTGAGAGAGAGAGAGAGTCTCATTCTCTTCAACTGATTTTCCAAAGTCATCCAAGCCCGAAAAATTCTAACTACTTGTCTTCATCTCCACTCTTGCAGGTAGAATCCCCAACCCTTTTTCATTGATTTTAAACTTTTAAATAATAGGGGGAATTCTCATGAACTTATCCTTGAAAATGGAAGTTTAAATACACATGCATGTTCTTTAAAACCTAAAATCTAGTAGGAGGGATTGGGTAGGAGTAAAGAAGTATTCAAAGAGGGGTTGATAACCTAAATGAGTTTGACTAGCAATTGTGAACTTCAATTCTAAGTTATGTGTATTAATTCGTGTACTATATTGACGTTGCTAGATTATTTTGGTGAATTGGAAGTAGGAATTAGAAAGGAATCCAGCTTCAGGTATGTATGGCTAACCTTAACCTTTGCAAAATCGCCTTGTTTGGTGTTCAAATACTTGGTATGTGAGGTCTCAATGAATTAGTTGTGAAGTTAAACTCTTGTGAACATGATGTGTTTACTTGTGTGAACTGTTTGTGAATTCATGTAAATATTGTGCCTTATGCGTTGTTGGTTAAGACATCCGTTATGATTGTGCAAGTAAATGTCAATAAACTAAGTTGTGATTGTGAATGTGTTATGCGGCAAGGACTGTGGAACATATGATAGAGAGGAATCGTAATTGGTGAAATTGAAATAATTGTGATAACATCCCTTGTGGATAGTCTTCGAAAACTATTGTTGTGATCTAAATGGTATAAAGGGCTATTGAAAAAGATGGAAATGGTGTGGATAGTCACCTAACCCCTTTGTGAGTTGTGTTGCTGTTGTTATTGGGAATTATAGTTGTTGTTCTTAAAACTTGTTGTGGTTATCCTTGTGAATTATTATTGTTGTTGTTCTATGTGAATTATTGTTGTGGTTGTGTTGTTTGTGAATTGTGACTTGTTCGGTAGGATCGGGTTGCGCGCCGCAACACGAAGTTGTAAGGCCCCGTAAATAATTTTTTTGGTCTCAAAACTTAGTAACTCGTAGTGTCGACTCCGAATATGTGTTAGTAATGGGTTCGGACCCTTGGTAGTGATCTAAGCCTTTAAAAATCAAAAGAATCAATTTTTCCAAAAATTATCAAAAATGCGGTCCAGAATGCGGTCATAGATCAGCTATGCGGACCGCATTCCTACCGCAGAGTGAAGCAGAAGAATTGTCAAAGTTGATGTCAAAAATGCGGTCCATTATGCGACCGCATAATCGATATGCGGACCGCATTCCTGCCGCATAGTGAACCAGAGAGTTGGTCTAAGTTGATGTTGAAAATGCGGTCCATTCTGCGATCGCAGAATCGAAATGCTGACCGTATTTCCATTGCATACCCAGGCAGAGATGTTCAGTGATTAGGGTCAGTTCTGCGGTCTAACATGCGGACCGCATTTCGATTCTGCGATCGCAGAATGGACCGCAAATCTCACCAGGACTTCTATTTTCTAAAATTCAAAACCCGACCCCCTTTCTAATATAACTCCCTAACCCCTCATTTTAACCGTTTTTTTGAACACAATAAGAGAGAGGGAGGAGGGGTTCTTGAGAGAAAAGTTTATCTTCTTCAAAATTGTTCCTCGAATTACCGGGTCCGAAAAAATTAAAAGCAAGTGTCTTCATCTCTATTTTTACAGGTAAAATCCCTAACCCTTTTTCCTTGATTTCCAGATTTTTAAGCTAAGGGAGGGAGTCTCATACTTTGATTCTTGAAATAATGGGTGGAAACTCACATGCATGTCTTTCAAAATCTAAAATTTAGTAAGGGGAATTGGGTAGAAGTAAGGGGCTGTGCTCAATAACCTAAATGTGTTTGGGTAGTAATTGTGAATTTCAAATTCTAACAAATATGTGTTAATTTGTAAACTAGATTGACGTGGCTAGATTGCTTGGTGACTGATAATAAGAGTTTAAAAAAGGAATTCGACTCCAGGTATGCATGGCTAACCTCGACCTTGTAAAATCGCCTTGTTGGTGTCCAAATGTGCGGTATGTGACATTCACGTGGGTAAATTGTGAAATTCGTATGATTTGCATGGTTGTGATTATGATATGTGGTATTATATGAAAAACAAATGACGTAAGGAAATTGTGAGTGATGCAACTGAAATAATTATGATATTAACATCTATGGCTTATCGTGGGCAGGTATTGTTGTAACATGAAACACTTGTGAATTGTGGAATATGACGGAAATATCATTGACGGTTACGGAAACACTTGTAAATTATTGTTGCTACTCCTTAAGAAGTGTTGTTGTGATCTTTGTGAATTGTTCATTGTTGTTGTTGTGATTGTTTGTGAATTGAAAATGTACGGTGGGATCGGGTTGCGCGCCGCAACACGAAGTAATAAGGTGCGGGTTGTGGTGATAAGGGTGGCCGAGGTAATAAGGGTGGACGAGGTAATAAGGGTGGAAAGTGATCGAAATCACTGTTGAAATGAAAATATGAGCAAAAATGTGAAATCTATCGATATGGAAATATGGAAGGGAAACAGGAGAGTTCGTAAAACTTGTTTGTCTTGATTGTTCTTTCTTTATGGAAATTGATTGTTGTTTCTGTTTCTGTTACTTATTTGTCTATGGCTTGAGTTTACTTGGTGCAAAGTTTGTTATGCATACCAGTACAATTCAAGTGTACTGACGTCTCTTTTGCCGGGGGTGTTACATTCGTGTCATGATTGTAGGTGGATCTGCAGCAGGTATTCCAGCCCACCGATCGTAGCTCCCTCTTCGCCTTCCGTCAACTTTTGGTGAGCCCCATTCCTCTCGGGGCCCTACGTGGCTCAAGCTGCTTGTCTCTGTAGTTTTATTTTGCTGTTGTGTAAGGTATAGCCGGAGCCTTGTTACCGGCAAGTACTGTATTATCCCGTTGTATCTTTAGAGGCTCCGTAGACAGTGGATGTGGGTTAGAAGCTATGTATATTCATGTTTCTTTTGTTGGACAACGAATTGGTAATTTCACTAATTATTATGTATATACATTTTGAAAAAAAAAGGTGATCAAAAAAAAGAAAATTTATCATATGGCTAGTTCTTGGAATACTGAATAAGGAAAACAAGGGGTGGCTCATGGGTTAGGAAAGGCACCCAGGTCCGCTTGACTGGGGATACCCGGTTGAGCGCCGGTCATGTCCCTCGGGTTTGGGGCATGACAAACTTGGTATCAGAGCCTCAGGTTTTAAAGTGTCCTAGGATGTCTCGGAGCCGTGTCTAGTAGAGCCCTTCTTATCGATATGTCGTCGACCACATCTATAAGTAGGGGGTTGCATGGACATTTTGGAATTTACCCTCTTCTTTGTTATTCTATATCCTGCGGTGAAGTGAAAAGTGGAAGTATTTATGTCTAACTCGTGCTCTGTTCCGACATTTTCAGAAATGGCACATAAGAAGAGAGCTAGACTCGGCCTTGGGGCCAACGCCATCGGAAGTGTGGCTGTGAATCATGAACCTGATGCCTTGGGTGAGAGTGACTCACCGGCCTATAATCTGCCCGACCCATCTATTCCAGATCCAAGCATTCCTGTTCCGGCTGCGGTAGAGGGTTCCACCATCCCTTCGGCCAATATTCCTGATTCTGATACAGTTCCAGCTTCCGGCCTCGGGGTTTCTGATGGGCACCTTAGAGGAGCCATCCGTATGTTGACCCAGTTAATGGCCACCCAGGCCCAGAGATCTCATGATGCCCCTGTGTCCTCCAGCGGACAGGGAGATTCCTCCAGCTCCAGAGTCCACTAGTTTCTGCGATTGGCCCCTCCAGAATTCTCAGGCACAGACCCAGAGGCTGATCCGTAGGATTTCCTTGATGATATGTATAAGACCCTTTGAGTGATGAAGGCTACAGAGATAGAGGGGGTAGAGTTGGCTTCATACAGGTTGAGGGGAGCAGCGGGTTCGTGGTTTGAGATGTGGGAGGATTCCCGTCAGGAGGGAAGACCTCCGGCTAGGTGGGATGAGTTTGTAGATGCCTTTATGGACCACTTCTTGCCTGCCGAGACAA
>MU706986.1:5108-102944 GCA_026770625.1 Nicotiana glauca
ATCAGGCAACTACACAGTCACAATCAAGATTTTCTCAACTAAGTATAATCAAAAAGTGGCTAAGCATGTAATAGACCTTATGAAATACTCAGGAAGGCAAAGAAACAAGCAAAAAATAGAGAAAAATCAGAAAGAGACATGCACAGTAGAAAATTAAGGTTCAGGGTACTTAGCTTCTTTTTCATTCTTGTTTCTATCTTTTCTTTCTTTCTTTGTTCTATTTTCTTTTTCTTCATTTTTCTTTTCTTTTCTTGATTTCCCAACATCAGAATGTCCAGGAACCAATTTTTTTGGCTTTTTGGTCTTCAAACAGACTCTTCGAGTCTTTTGTAAGCAAGACTCTTAAGAATAGTGCTAGGGGTTTGATGGGGTGGTTTTTGGACATAGGAGTGCCCGTTGGAGTGAGGTTCCGGCGACACATTTTTTAATATTCGAAGGGTTTGGGGCTTATTCGAAGGAATCTACCTACTGGGGGTTGAAGAGGACGATGAGACGGTTATATGGTGTTAATGGCATACACTGGTTCAAATGTGGTGGTCGCCGGAGTAGGGTTCCGGCGACACCTTTTGGATTATTCGAGATGTTCCAGTAGTCTTTTGGGAGATCTGATAAGATAGGGTGATAGAGGAGAAGGAGGAGGTCATAGGGTGTTCGTGGTGGTTCGATCAGGACTGGTAGTGTTCCCCGCCGGTAGGTTTCCGGCGGGTGGTTGAGAGGAACCTAGAGTGGCTAGGGTTTATGTTTAAAGACGAGAGAGATGTATAATGATGTATATGTAACATTTTTGTATATTTAAAACATCTGATTGATCTGAGACCGTTGGATTAAATGTACCAACGGCTCAGATTCAACTGATCCAATTACGACGCCGTTTCAATTAATTGGTCATTTAATTGTGACCATCGGATGTATGATATCAACGGCTCAGATTGGTTCAAACATACGCCGTCGTTTTAGTTATTAGGCAACCGTTGCTTTGGACCGTTTGATCAATTATTCGATAGTCCAGATGCTCACTTAGAACGGTGTCGTTTGGATTATGTATAGGCAGATGGGCTTGGTCTATGTATTGTATCAATTGGGCCACTGAAATTGTTATTTGGCCCAATTTCTTTGTATTACATATTGTATTTTGTATTTGTATTATCTTTTGTATTTTTTATATTTTCGTATTATATTTTTTATTTATTTTATTTTTCTATATTTTTTGTATTACTCCTGTATTTATTATTCCTTGTATTTTCTTTGTATTTTTATTTTAATTTTCTGATTTTTTCTAAAATTAAAGAGTAATTAATTTCTATTTTTTGGTATTTTCTAATTAATACAAAAATGGTATTTTATTTTGATTTTCTTTGCTTTATTTTTCCAAAAATAAAAACAAATCCTGGTCTTTCCACACAATTATCAACAAGTTTCTACACAAAAATCATTTTTTGCATATATTTTTTGGAATAATTTGCTTGGGGCAAAAATTATGTGCTCACAGCCGTGATACCTTCGTAGCATAGACACATGAAACACTGGATGCACGGCTGACAAGCTAGGTGGAAAGGCAAGTATGTAAGCCACCTCTCCCATACGATCAAGAATCTCAAATGGGCCAATGAACCTATGGCTAAGCTTGCCCTTCTTCCCAAATCTCATCACGCCCTTCATAGGTGATATACGGAGCGATACTCGCTCACCAACCATGAAAGCTACATCTCGAGCCTTGCGATCCACATAACTCTTTTGCCGCGACTGAGCCGAACGAAGCCTGTCCTGAATGATCTTGACCTTATCCAAGGCCTCCTGGACTAAATCTGTACCCAATAACCGAGCCTCTCCCGGCTCAAACCATCCGACTGGAGACCAATATTGCCTACCATACAACGCCTCATAAAGAGCCATCTGGATGCTGGACTGGTAGCTGTTGTTGTAGACGAACTCTGCTAAAGGCAAAAAGTGGTCCCAAGAGCCTCCAAAATCAATGACACAGGCTCGGAGCATATCCTCCAATATCTGAATAGTCCTCTCGGACTGGCCGTCTGTCTGAGGGTGAAATGTTGTGCTCAGCTGAACCTGGGTGCCTAACTCCTGTTGAACTGCTCTCCAAAAGTGCGAGGTAAACTGCGTACCCCAGTCCAAAATGATAGATGCCGGCACTCCTTGAAGGCGAACAATCTCCCGAATGTAGATCTCAGCTAATCTCTCTGATGAATAGGTGGTGGCAACAGGAATGAAATGTGCTGACTTGGTCAGCCTATCAACAATGACCCAAATAGCATCAAACTTTTTTCGAGTCACCGGAAGTCCAGTAACGAAATCCATGGTAATCCTCTCCCACTTCCACCGGGGAAGCTCAATCCTCTGAAACACACCACCAGGCCTCTGATGCTCATACTTGTCCTGCTGACAATTCAAACACCGAGCCACATATGCAACAATGTCTCTCTTCATCCTACGCCACCAATAATGCTGGCCCAAGTCTTGATACATCTTCGCAGCGCCTGGGTGAATAGAATACCGCGAACTATGGGCCTCCGCTAAGATCAATTCTCGAATCCCATCAACATTGGGCACACAAACTCGCCCCTGCAACCTCAAAACACTATCATCATCTAAAGTCACCTTCGTGGCGCCTCCACGCTCCACCGTGTCTTTCAGGACACACAAATATGGATCATCAAACTGCCGATCACGGATACGCTCAAATAATGAAGATCGAGCGACCGTGCAAGCTAATACTCGGCTAGGCTAAAAAATGTCCAACCTCACAAATCGATTGGCCAAAGCCTGAATATCCAAAGCAAACGGTCTCTGGCTGACCGAAACATAAGCAAGACTACCCATGCTGGCGGACTTCCTACTCAATGCATCGGCCACCATATTGGCTCTCCCCGGGTGGTACAAAATAGTAACATCATAATCTTTCAACAACTCCAACCACCTCCTCTGCCTCAAATTCAACTCCTTTTGCTTGAACAAGTACTGAAGGCTCTTGTGATCCGTGTACACCTCACACGTCACACCATATATATAATGCCTCCAAATCTTCAAAGCATGAACAATGGCTGCCAACTCTAAATCATGGACCATATAATTCTTCTCGTGGATCTTCAATTGCCTCGAAGCATAAACTATGATGCAGTCGTCCTGCATTAATACTGCACCAAGCCCAATACGGGAAGCATCACAATAAACTGTGTAAGGCCCTGAGCCTGTGGGCAAAACCAATATCGGTGTCGTAGTCAAAGCTGTCTTGAGCTTCTGGAAGCTCTCATCGCACTTGTCTGACCATCTGAACTAGGCACCCTTTTGGGTCAACCTGGTCATTGAGGCAGCTATAGATGAAAACCCCTCCACGAACCGACGGTAATAACCTGCTAATCCCAAGAAACTTTGATTCTCCGTCGCTGAAGCTGGTCGAGGCCAATTTTTGACTACCTCAATTTTCTTCGGTTCTACCTGAATACCCTCTACTGATACTACATGACTCGGGAATGCAACTGAACTCAACCAGAACTCGCACTTCAAAAATTTAACATACAACTGACTATCCTTCAGAGTCTGAAGAACCATTCTGAGGTGCTGCTCGTGCTCCTCCTGGCCGCGGGAGTACATAAGAATATCATCAATGAAGACTATCACGAACAAGTCTAGATAAGGCCTGAATACTCGGTTCATCAACTCCATAAATGCTGCTGGGGCATTGGTCAACCCGAATGACATGACCAAAAACTCATAATGCCCATACCGAGTGCAAAATGCTGTCTTAGGGACATCAGACGCCCTAATCCTCAGCTGATGGTAGCCAGATCTCAAGTCTATCTTTGAAAACACCTTCGCGCCCTGAAGCTGGTCAAACAAATCATCAATCCTCGGCAGTGGATACTTGTTCTATATCATCACCTTGTTCAATTGCCGCTAATCAATGCACATCCTCATCGATCCATCCTTTTTATTCACAAATAGCACCGGCGCACCCCAAGGAGAAATACTAGGCCTGATAAAACCCTTCTCTAGCAAGTCCTGCAACTGGTCCTTTAACTCCTTTAATTATGGCGGGGCCATAAGATACGACGGAATAGATATGGGCTGCGTGCCTGGGGCCAGATCAATACAGAAATCAATATCCCTGTCGGGCGTCATACCCGGCAGGTCTGAAGGAAAAACCTCTGGGAACTCCCGAACAATAGGAACATAGTCAATAGAAGGAACCTCCGTGCTGGAAACGCGAACATATGCCAAATAAGCTAAACACCCCTTCTCGGCCATGCGTCGAGCCTTAAAATATGAAATAACATTGCGGGTGGCATGTCCTGGGGTCCCTCTCCACTCCAATCGGGGCAAATCTGGCAGCGCCAAGGTCACGATCTTGGCGTGGCAATCCAAGATAGCATGATACGGGGACAACCAATCCATCCCCAATATAACATCATAATCCACCATGTCTAAAAGCAATAAATCAACTCGGGTCTCAAGACCCTCAAATACTACCACATAGGAATGATGAACTCGGTCAACCACTATAAAATCTCCCACTAGTGTAGATACATATACAGGAATACCCAAAGCATCACTAGGCATAGCCATGTAGGGTGCAAAATAAGACGACACATATGAATACGTAGAACCAGGGTCAAGTAGCACTGAAGCATCCCTGTCACAGACCAGAATAGTACCTGTAATAACAACATTGGAAGACTCAGCCTCTGGCCTGGCTGGCAAAGCATAAAAGCGGGGTTGGGCCCCACCTCCCTAAACCATGTCCCTAGGACGATCGACTGCTGGCTGACCTCTACCTCTTCCGGTTCGAGCTCCACCTCTATGGTCTCTACCTCCACCTCTATGATCCCTACCCCCGACTCTAGCTGGCTGGGCGGGCTGTGGATCACCTGCTACCTGAATCATGGGGCGAGGACCGTGCTGCTGAGAGCTGTCAGAAGCTCGAGGGCAATACCTGTCAATATGCCTCGTGTCGCCACAAGTGTAACAAGCCCTCGGCTGCTGAGAATAACGGAGTGATGGCGCGCTGATAGGTGCTGATGGTGAACTGAAAAGCTATTGGTTGCAGTACTACGACTGAGGGCCACGGCCATCGGAAGTACCATGAGAAACCCGAAGAGCTAACTGAAAGGGCCTCGGTGAATGGCCTCTCCTATAAGAATCCCTACCTCCAGATGAGGTACCACTGAATCTACTAGAATGTCGAGGCCTCTTATCCGACACATGTCCACCTCCCCGTGTGAGGGCCATCTCAACTCGGCGTGCAGCATTGGCCGCCACCTGAAAAGAAATATCACTACCAGCTCTCATAGCCATCTGAAGACGAATCGGCTGAATCAACCCATCAATATATCTCCGAACCCTCTCTCACTCCGTGGGGTGTATCACAATAGCATAGTGTGCCAAGTCAACAAATGGAGTCTCATACTGTGTAACTATCACGGAGCCCTACTGGAGGCGCTCTAACTGCCTGCGAAGTGCCTCCCGCTGAGTGACTGGGAGAAACTTCTCCAAAAACAACTATGCGAACTGATCCCATGTCATAGCTGGAGACCCTGTTGGTCTAGATAGGCAAAAATCCCTCCACCAAGTCTTGGCGGATCCTGCAAGCCTGAAAACGGTAAAATCGACCCCATTGGTCTCCACTATCCCCATGGACCTATGGATCTCATGACAGCTGAATAGGAAATCCTGTGGATCCTATGATAAAGCACCACTGAATGTGGTGGTGAAAAGCTTGGAGAACCGGTCAAGTCTCCATAAAGCATCCAAAGACATAGCCGCTTCATCACCGGCCTGAGCTATAATACCTGGCTGAGCTGCCACAGCTGGCTGAATCACTGGGACATGAGTCTGGGGAGCTACCTGCTCCGGAGTACGTGTAGTAGGAGTCTGAACCCCTCCTCCAGCCTGAGAAGTGGCTGGTGCCTCCGATAGCAAACCCACTCTAGTGACACTCTCCATAAAGCCTGCCAATCTGACTAGAGCATCCTGAAGATATGGGGTGACCATGACCCCTCCTGGGACCTGATCTGGGCCCACTGAAGCTGTTGGGGCTGGAACCTCCTCATCATAGTCAATATGAGGCTCCACCTCTGGGACTGCCGCCCAGGGCTGAGCTCTTCCCCTGCCTCGGCCTCTGGCACGGCCTCGGCTTCTGCCCCTCGCAGGAGCTGCTGCTGGGGGCTCGGGCTAATGCGCGGTAGAAAAGGAAGCACGTGTTCTCGCCATCTGCGAAAGAACAGAGTAGAAAGACAATCAGTATTTGAGAAACAGAATGGCACGACAAGAAAAAGCAAAAGTGAAACCTTTCCTAACTCCGTATCCTATGGGATAAATATAGACGTCTTCGTACCAATCCTTTAGACTCTACCAAGTTTGTCCGTGAGTAGCGAGACCTATGCAACCTAGAGCTCTGATACCAACTTGTCACGACCCAGATTTTCTACCATCGGGAGTCGTGATGGCACCTACTAACGGAGCTAGACCAGCCAAACTTTAAACATTCTCTGATAAATCTCAACAATATGAATATACGGAAGACAATTAAATAAGAGCGGAAGACTTTAAGTTTAATAAAAATGAAATCAAAATGCGGAAGTTTAAAACATATCTCTACCCAAAATCTAGTGTCACTAGCTCACGGACTACTTAAGAGTGCTACAAACAAGTCTGAATGGAAATACAAAATGTCTGTCTCGGTATAAAGAAAACAAACTAAACATAGAAAAGGGCTCCGGCCTACGAACGCCAGCTAGGCTACCTCAAAGTCCCTGGACTGAAGTCAGCTCCCGGTCGAATAGGCTACTGCTGTGGTCCAAAAGCTGCTCCGGTACCGTATTCTATGCAAAAAGCACAGAAGTGTAGCATCAGCACAACCGACCCCATGTGCTGGTAAGTGACTGGCCTAACCCCAGCGAAGTAGTGATGAGGCTAGACAGGACCTACCTAAAACAACCTGTGCAGACATATATATATATATATATATATATATATATATATATATATACAGAGCAACAGAAATAACGACAGAGAATATCATTTAAAATGGGGAAGGGGCATGCTCGGAGGAGATACAGTGAAAACAGATCAACGGATATAACAACGAAACTATCTCAATACCTTAACTCTTATATAAGTGGATAGCACGCCACACGATCCCATTTATTAGTTTCTAAGTGGACGGCGTGCCACACGATCCCATTTCAAAATTCATAGGTGGACGGCGTGCCACACGATCCCAAAATATATATGTAATAGTGGTCGGCGTGCCACACGATCCCATTTCATAACTCACAAGTGGACGGCGTGCCACACGATCCCATATTATAATTTATAAGTGGACGGCGTGCCATACGATCCCATACTATAATGAATAGCACAAATAATCTCTCTAAAAGAGGTCCCATTAGGGAAATGCAACAACATAATGAATAAACCCGGCAAGGGTACAACTAACAGCCCTAATATCCCAGCAAGGGAGCAAGAACAATAATAAACTACGTGTCCCGGCAATGGAAGAGTCACCACACTTTCTCTGTTAATTACTTCTTTCCCAATTATCAAATTCTAGTTCGAATCGATACTACAATAATATACCAATCGAAATTGTTCCTCAATCGTTCACAAAATATGAAACTGAGCAATTAGACAAGAGAGATATTTCACAAAGTCCGATTCAAACACATTTAAGACCCATGGTCATGCAAGACTCCGGTGTATAGATAACCGTCACCATCTATACATCGTACGCATCATTTAGCAATTAGCAAATGATATCCTAATCCTATTCCTTCTAACCAAAGTTAGAACAAACACTTACATCGGTCCAAGAATAGCAATCAACTATCCAATACAGCCTTTCCTCTACAATCCAACTCCGAAACAATGGTATCTAGACATAATCAATTCAATAGTATCAATAAAGACCCAAAAACAACATCACATAGCCTAGAAATGAAGTCCCTAGCATACTTCCAAAAATACCAAATTCTGACCCCGGGCCCACATGGTCCAAACTTGAGGCTCGGACCAAAATCTGTTCACCCATAACCCACGAGTCCAAATATATAATTTGTTTCAAGATTTGACCCCAAATTGAGGTTGAATCACCCAAAATTCCCAAAGCCCTAGTTCTACCCAAAACCCCCATTTTCTACCTTGAATTCATGATTTAGGGCTAGGAAATTAGTAATTAGTGGAAGAAATTAAGTGGGGATGAAGTTATGAACACTTACCCAAGAAGCTATGGAGGAAGGGGAGCTTGAATTTCGTCTATGGGGTGTTGGAGAAAGGAGTCCGTGTGGAATAATGGCAAAATCCCGAAATGGATTCTGTTTTTAAGCTTTAAAAACACTGAAGGGATTAACCCTATGCGTTCGCAACATATAGGTCGCGTTCGCGAAGAAGGGGAACTGGGGTACATCGCATTCGCGAGGGTGTGATGCGAACGCGAAGAAGGAAAATTGGGGTCTTAGAAAGATAGCCTACGCGAACGGGAGTGTGCTGATGCGAATGCGTTTAAGGATCTGAAGAGGCTACGTGAACGCGTGGAATAGTCCGCGAACACGAAGAAGGGAGGATGCTGAAGCTACGCAAATGCGTTACCTGGACGCGAACGCGAAGAAGAAGCTTGCTGTGCAAAAATTGCAGAAATCTGCTATGTTTTCTAAGTGTAAAACTACCCCGAATCACTCCCGAGCCCTCGGGGCTCCTAACCAAACACACACACTAACTTAACAACATCCTACGAACTTACTCGAACGATCAAATCGCTAAAATAACATTAGAATCAACGAATCAAGCCTCAAAATCATCATTTTCATTTCAAACTTCTTAAACTTCTAACTTTAGATGTTTAGGTCCGAAACACGTCAAACGACGTCCGATTTTGACCAAATTTCATAGGAAGCGCTTAACACATATTTAAGACCTGTACCCGGCGTCGGAACCAAAATACAATCCCGATACCAATATTTTCTAACTTATTTTCTTTTTATAATTCCATATCATTTTCAGATAAATAATTTCTTTCAAAAATTTACTTCTCGGGCTCGGGACCTTGAATTTTGATTCCGGGAATACGCCCGAGTCCCATATTTTTCTACGGACCCTCCAGGACCGTCACATTACGGGTCCGAGTCCGTTTACCGAAAATATTGACCGAAGTCAACTTTAACAATAGTAATATTAAAATTCTTCAAATGTTTTACAGATTTCACATATTTCAACATAAAAACTTTCTGGCTACGCGCCCGGACTGTTCACGCAAATCAAGGCAACTATAAGTGAGGTTTTCAAGGCCTCGAAAGTGCGAAAAAAGGGAGAAATCCGGTGATGACCCTTTGGGTCGTCACACACTTCCACTTTCGTAGTGATTATTTAGTATCACATGAACACATGGTTTGAAACGTGATCTCTCATCCCTCCCACAACCTTTTCATATACCTAAAATTTCTATTCGGTCCAGTTGTAATTTCATAGATTTACATGTGAATCTTCGTTAGATCGATCATACAATTATGACCAATCAAGTAGAGATTCAATAGTCTACTAAAACATTGACATTAGAAGATTGACAAAAATAATTGATGTTTATGTGTTCAATGAACAAATAAAACCCTGAGACATATAAATTTAAAAATATCACATGTAATTAAAAAAAAAAAATGAAAAATATAACAAATTAAATATCTCCTTCTCCTTCCCCTCCTACCCAAAAATATAACTTCCCTCACCTCTTGCCGTTCTTCTTTCGCACCGAGGTAGTTTCAGTATTGGGCTTTTAACATATTTGGTCGGTCAGTCAAAAATAATTACAAACACATGTTATATCTACAAAATATATACACTAATTTACTAGGTTATTAATCTATTCATGATTTGAACTTAATTCCACCTTATTCTTTCTAATTTACAAGGTTCAAAATCATTACTTCTACTTACGCTTATCTAGAAATTTTTTATAAAACAACAATAACATACCCAATATAATTTTACAAGTGGAGTCTGGAGAGAGTAGTGTGTAGGCAGACCTTACCCCTATCCGGCGAGGCGATTTTTCATACATATACAAAATTTAAGCCAATACTAAATTTTGATGAACCTATAGTTTTTTTGCTAGATCTTCCCCGCATTCTCATTTCTCATTATAATAGAAAAAATCCCTCCCTCGTTCTTCTCTCTCTCATCAACAAAAATGACAACAATAAAAAAATCAGTATAATCCCACGAGTAAAATCAAAGGAGGGTAGTGTGTATACAAACCTTGCCCTTTTTTTAACAACGATTTATGAAGGACTTTATTCAATACCTTGCCCCTACCTTAAAGGTGAAGAGATTTTTTTCGATATTCTACCACCTCCCCCACCTCAAAAATTGAGAAATATCAAAATGCTATGAGACAAGTCCACAAAGGCAATCGCGAGAACCATTGGAGGGAAAAAACCTTAGTTTGGATGCTTATCAGAGCTAGCTTTTACTGAAATGAAATGGAGATGATGCGAAAGACTTCGTGCAAATATGCAAGGAGTGCCAAAGACACGCCCCGATGATTCATCAACCGGGAGAGATGCTCCACCCGATCCTATCACCATGATCGTTTATGAAGTTGGTAATGGACATTGTCAGTCCCCTGCCATGGGTGCCCAGTAAAGTCCAATTCATACTATTCATGACCAATTATTTTTCCAAATGGGTCAATGATGAGGCGTTCGAGAAGGTCCAAGAGAAAAAAGTCATCGACTTCATTAGGGATCAAATATTATGTTGATTTGGGATACCGGCCGCGATCATTTGCGACAACGGAAACCAATTCATCATCAACAAGGTAAGTAATTATTCCAATGATAACCAGATCAAGAAGATATTATCAACGCCTTACCACCCTAATGGAAATGGGCAAGTGGAATCGACAAACAAAACTACACTCCAAAACCTGAAAAAGAGATTGACTGGTTCGAAAGGAAATCTTTCCCGAAATCCTGTAGGCATACCATACAACTTCGAAGTCGAGAATCGAGGTGACCCCGTTCCCTCTAGTCTATTGAGCGAAAGCCATAATACCAGCCGAGGTAGGGGAATCGACCCTTAGGTTCCAGTATACTACTGTAGAGTCAAACAACCAGGCCATGATCACGAGCCTAGAATTATTTGACAAAAGGCGGGAAGTTGCCCCGGTCCGGTTGGCCACCTAGAAGCAACGAGTAGGGAGGTACTACAATCGAAGAGCCAACTTCTGACATTTTTCAAATTGGAGACTTGGTATTGAGAAAGGTAACACTACATACCAGGAACCCAAACGAAGGGAAACTAGGTCCAAATTAGGAAGGACCGTATAGAGTCATCGGAATAACTAGCAAAGGCTAGTGTAAACTCGAATCAGGAAACGGTGTACACCTACCGAACAATTGGAACGTAGCACACTTAAAATGTTACTACTGCTGAGGTACAAAATTAATTACTTTTTAAATTTTCTTACATTATGGACTAATGTATGCCGGTACTCGGCCAAGGGCGACTGTAACTAGTAGGTGTGAAAGTACGTGTTGTACAATTTATTCCCTCTCAATTTTGTCCCGAAATAGTTTTTTTGTCATGATTTTTAACGAGGCAATAGTAAAATGTGCTACCTTAGTTTTGAAGGCCGAACTTAAATCGGAATTGATGATAATTTACACCAAATCAACAGTATCCGAGCCCTCACAAATTTGGCCTCAAATACTGGGGGTCATTACTCCTAGGTTAGTAACCTTAGAAAGGGAAAATTTTATATGTAAAAAGCCAAGGCCAAGTGATTAGGATTCATTTGTAAGGGTCACGGTCACACGAATTGTATCCATGAAGCCTACTCTAGCCACGACATAAGGCTTATGCGCCTCCGATTATGTATAATGAAAGAAATATTTTCTTCGCTCATATTTTATTACTAAGCATTTTGCTTCTTCTATTCTTCCCAACGGATCCTAAATCTTAAAGCCCACGAGCTACCCCAACTCGGAGACTGTCATCTGATAAAACATTTGGATTGCTCGAGCTATCAAATCTCGGAGGCACCAAGCCTATTAGGCAATGCCCGAATAAAAAAAGATACAATCATCCTAAAATGGCTCAGAGATGTTCTAAGTTTATACCTAGAAAAGTAAGGCCCTTACGTATAGTAAAAACCTATTAAAAGGTTACCCTTTATAAAAATATCATCGTATATGACTAAAACACTTAAGCATCTTAAATGCCTTCAATCTTATCGAATTCTCGAGGCCATGAGTGATCTGAAGTTGCCAACGAAATCAGGCCCCATTCAGGTCATCAAAGAACAGATCCTCTAGATTACGTTAAACACAAATAAAAAATTATAAATAGATACTGAAAAGTAAAGATATGGTATTGCCAAAGGGAAAAATTTATATATTTTAAAAAATATTTACAAAGGCACGAAAAAAACGGCATCAAAACAAACAAAAAGGAAAAATACAAGGGAAAAGAAAAAAAGCTAAGGCATCTACGCTTGGCCTTCAGTAAGGCTCTACTCATTACCAGAACCGTCGAAACCCTCAGAACCTTCAGAGCCTTTAGGACCCTTAGCCTCATAGAGTTCTTTCTCCTCGGCCTTGAGTCTCTGGTCTTCTTCGATCTTAGCCGACATTTCAAAACCTCGAGCGTGAATCTCTTCGAGGGTTTCTCTTTGGGATAGCCACTTTACATACTCTGTATTCTTCTTTAAGCAAGCCTCTTCTATATCTTTATCAATCTTACATTGGGCCAATATTTGCTTGATATTGGAGGAATTGAACGAACTTCCTCTAATTTGGACCTCAGCACATTGTATTCTTGGGAGAGAGCATCCCCTTCCGTGATGGCTGAGTTCAGTTGTGCCCGGAGTTGAGCATTCAGCAGAGACCACTTGTCAACCTTGTAATTTGCCACCCAGAGCTGGTCCTTGACCGACGTCAGCTCCTCTTTCGCAGCCTCTTTTTTCAAAGCCAACAGGTCCATCCTGCCCCTGAAAGCCTTTGTCGTGGCCTTGACCTCATCCATCTTAGCCCAAAGCTGGTTGCTCAAGTCTATATTCTCTTGGACCTGCGAAGTTGCCTGTTAGTCATCACGAGTAAATGCTCGTGTTTTGCCTCAATGATCCTTACCTTCTTCCAGATTGGCAGATCATGTTTCATAGACAAGGCCTCCTTATGATCCTTTTCCAGCTCGTCTTAGAGAGTTGGGAGATCCTTAAGAACCTCGTCTTCTTGTTCACTATGATCCCTATACATATCCTTCTTTTGGATATTCTCTTTGATATCGAACTCGAGCTGGCTAATTTCTAAGCGAGATCAAAGGAAGCTTTCATGATAAAGCACCTAAACATGAAAAACAATAAGGTCATTAGAACTTGCTAAGCAAAAATTGCAAAGGATATAAAGGATAGATTAGACGTCTTAACCAGTTAAGTTAATGTTGTGCCTCGTTGAAAAGGCTCGATGTGCCTACTTCATTCATCTTTGCCTGGTCCTCCTCGGTCACAGGGCAACAAAAGTAGATGGCCATGCCTATCAGAGCGAAAGCGCTGGGGCATCCGAATAGATAGTAAGAACGATTGTTATCTTACGGCCAGGATCCACACTCAAGGCATGGAGTTTCCTCACTAATTTTGGGCTCAAGCTCGGTTCACCCGCTCCCTATGGCACATCCTATTTTGAGACCTACACGTGACTAATCCTGAAATAGTCCTCCAGCGCGGTCATGTCCATGCCATCGAAAAACATGTTGAGGGCATAATTTAGGCCCTGTGCGGTCCTATTTGATTTCTCTTTGTAGGCTTCAGACACTTCGAACATGGACTCATTGTGAGCGTCTCCGCAATTTTGATGACACCAACTACCTCCTTCGAGGCAAGAGCAGCATCTTGGGAGGTTGTGGCTTCCGAATCTCCTTCTGTTTCCTAAGCTAGGGTAGGATCGACCTCTTGGCCGCCTTTTCTGCTAGCCGCCTGCTCCCCCTTGTTGACGATTGACTCGTGATCAATGAACTCAAGGTCTTCATCCTCTAGGTAATCCCTCAGACGGTAGAGGGAATTAGGGTTTGGTACCCTGGCCTTGGTGCTCTTTTTGTTGCTATTCCAAACCCAGACGACCACCCTTTATTTCATCATCTCGGCATCTGGGGAGCCTGAGGACTTTTTTCTCTTCTTCTTCTTTTTCTCCTCCTTTGTGGAAGCCCCGGATTGTGCCAAAGTGGAGGGTTTGGCGAGCGAGGATGAGTCCTCATCCTCATCAAGTGCCTAAGCTCGGTCATCGTGGGAAAACCTGTGAGAAGGAAGAAGACTTAGCAAAATACAAGTAAAGTGTATGAGTGTAATTATTTGGAGAAAGACTCACCATGGAACGGGCCTCCCACTTTCCCTTCTAGATCGTCATCCATGCCCGCTTGAAATAAGACATTTGTTTACATATCTCTTTGATCCACTCCTTGAAACAGGGGACTGCACTAGGAGCCTGGGAAAGTGTTGCACAATAGTAAACACATGTAATTAGGAAATGAATAAAAGAGAGTGCCAAAAACTCAAAAAGGAAAAGACTTATGTGATACGTTCCACTTTTTGAGGAATGGAAGAAATTCAGGGGGGGGGGATGAGGTCTTTAGTTTTCACCAGAATGAACATTCCCTACCAACCTAGATCTCGATCCTCATCGATACTGGAGAACATAGCTTTTCTTGCTCGGTGAATGAGCTTGATCAACGTCCCTCATAAGATTTGGGGACTTGAGAGATGAAGCAGATGGTCGATGATAAATCGAGGTGCTGTAGTGTTTTTTACAAAATGGCAGATTAGGATAACGATCCTCCAAAAGTACGGGAGAGTCTACCCAAAGCAGACCTCGTATCTTTTGCAGAAGCTAAGGATGAGGAGGTCCATCGGGGCAAGCGTGAAGGGGTAAGTGTAAACACTTAGGTATTCCTCTAGGTGAGATGTCTTAGTTGGGCCCGGGGACGACCACCTCCTTGCCCTCCCAGTTACAGTCTACCCGAACTGTAGGGAGTGTGTCCTCAGTAACGGAGAATATGTACCTCCATGCTCCATCACCTATGTCATGTTGACTGGAGGCCTTCTCGGCATTAAATTCATTCTCAATGGAGCAACCCCTGAAGATGAAACACTTTAAGGGAGGCTCCTAGGCCACCTACAGAATGGCCACCTCGGCATTTGTGGCCGCGTTTGAAGATAAAGGGAAAGTTTACTAAGGCACGAATTTTGATGTTTTTTCCATCAAATTCTGCAAAATATGAAGGTTTGAAGAAAATATATAAATATTTGAAGATGGAATGAAGATATGAAGTCTAGGTTGAAGATTCGAAGAGAACGTATAAAGATTTGAGAATGAAGATATGAAGATCTAAGGAGCAATGTATGAAGATTTGAAGAGGTTAAAGGTAAGTAGAGAATTTGAGGGTAAATCAAAGAGTTATTGAATGGGAAAGAGGAGGAGTGGAAAAGGGGTCAGAGGTTTTATAGAGGAAGGACAACAAATGTGTGACGTTTCATATTCGAAGATAGTCAACCAACGATTAATACGTGTCTGAAGTCAGAACAATGCGAATAATGGGACATTTCGTTACAGTCAACTCGGTTGTAATGTATAAAGGAAAGAACTGAGATTCATTTATTGCTTCCTGTCACTGCAATAAGTATATCCTTCGAAAAATGAGGGGACTATCTGTGTACGGGTAAAATCGTGGGCAATGTCTGCACCGATTCTCTATTGAGAGAATGAAGGGGGAGCCGGATCCGCAAGATTATAATCGAGGCCAGAAACCCGTCATATCGAGATCCAGGAAGAATGAATGGTATATCTGACATCGGAAATTGTAAAGTGACGCACTCTGGACCAAGTACAACTTCTAGAACTCATGAGATACGGTGGAAGGTTATGCATAACGGATAGGGGGTTGTATACTCACCCTCAACTGGATATTACGGCACGAATCTCATTCAGTATCGATTATGGATAAACAATTACCAAAAAAATAAGATTTTTACCTTTTTGGACTTATACTAGGACTGGAATTCTCCTACTATATAAAGGGGAAATTTTTCTTTAGTCTAACACATTGTAACGCTCAATTCAAAGTGTAACGACACGACCAATTGTTTTTACTTTTTAGAATCATGTTCCCCTAAATAAAATATCCCTCGCTTACTTTAGCTAATTTAAGACTTGCGGGGATGGTTGGTTCGGGATTTGGAAGGGTTTGGGTTGATATAAGCCCACTTGATTCCTTAGGATTTTCTTAAAAGTCCAAGTTTGACTTTGGTCAATATTTCTAGCAAATGGGTATAGATCTGTGTTTTGACGGTCCCGAAGGGCCCGTAGAAAATATGGGACCAGGGTGTAAGCCCGGAATCAAATTCCGAGGTCCCTAGCCCGAGTAATGAATTTTTATTAGAAATTATTAAACTGAAATTCCAAGGATTTAAAGAAACTAAATAATGGTTGATCACATTGGTATCGGGCTCATATGTTGGTTCTGGAGCCCAGAACCGGTCCAATATAACATTTAATACTTTCTCTCAAAATTTGGTGTCAATCCGAGTAGTCTAAGTGCATTTTGGCTCATTAGAAGTGAATTAAGAACTTGAAGTTCATAAGTTTGATTCAATTGGTTTTAGGGGGTGATTCTTAGATTTAGTGTTGTTTCGGGCATTTTGAATGTTCGAGCAAGTCTGTTTCATGATTTCAAACTTTTTGGTATGTTCGGGCGGGGCTCAGGAGCCTTCAGCGTCAATTGGACGAGGCTTGAGTGAAGTTGGAATTTTTGAAAAGAGCTCAAGCTTTGAGTTGCTATCATAACCGCACCTGTGGTTGGTCAGCCGCATGTGCGAGACTGCAGAAGCAGTCGCCCTCTCGCAGATGCGGCCCAGGTCGGGCCAGGACAAAACTGCAGAAGCGGCTACGTAGAAGCGGACTCAAGACTGCAGAAGCGATCCCAGCCTGCTTGGCCAATTTTGCAAATGCGGCCTCCATTTCGGAGAAGCGGGACCGTAGATGCGGTCCCCTGACCACAGAATCGTTGAAGAAGTGAGCCTCATTTAATACGAGCTCCAGCCAATTTTACCCATTTGGAACTCGTGTATTGAGCGATTTTGGAGCTCTTGAGAGGGGATTTCCACCTAGGATCTTAAGGTAAGTTCGTCCCCCTTATTGTTAAGTTTAATACTCAAGTTTTGGGTGGATTAACACCTAAAAATTAGGAGAAATCAAGGGGTTAGAGCAAAGACTAGGGTTTTGATAAAACTTATATTTTAACATGAAATTTATTTATGAAACGAAGTACAAATCATATATTATTTATCCTTAGGATACAAGGAATAACATTCTTCGAAAAATGTCGGAATCCGGGCACGTGGGCTCGGGGTCGGATTTTAGGAAACTTGTGTCTAAGGTTGGGGAATTGCTTTAATAGTTAGAATGCGATCCAATGAGCTGGTATTGACTAGTTCCTACTTCATTTAACTAGTTTTGGATCGTTCAGCTCCAAATTGAGAGTTCGAGCTCATTCTTGGTATTGGAAGTGCACTTTAGAGCAAGGTGAGTCTCCTATCTAACCTTGTAAGAGGGAATTGTCCCCATAGGTATAATAACTGAATAATTTGTCACTAAATGCGGGGGCTACGTACGCGTTTGATGACGAGAGTCTGTGTGTAGATAATATTATGCTTAAGTCCGGGTAGTTTAGGACCCAAAACCATGTTTTATGTGGTATTCTTGTGACTGTATGATTAATTCAAGACTTCTTAAATCTAGTTGAATAATGTAAACAAATCCAATAAGTGGAACACTATATTCTTGTCCTTTTTAAAGGAGAAGTTGATATTTTGTGAGTGCTTTCTCTCCTGATGTCTATTCTTGTCTATGTCTTTGAATATATTTTACCGCATCGCATGTATGATTCACGAGCGGAGTAATAGATGCATCTATTGTTTGCGTCTTTTGGCCCTCCGGCAGTGCACACTTTATTTTTTTGTTAGAACGGGTCATACGACCTTGGCACTACTTGTGCATGCTTGCTGATTGGTATAGTGTTGTGGATGGAACCTTGTTATATGCCTTGAAATATAAATGGCTAACTGTGATATCACCTAGTAAAGGGCTTGTTGCTTCAGCTATAAATTGTTATTGATTGTGCTATTCATGCTTAGTGTATCACCTATCATGTTGTTTGACCCTAGTAAGTGTCATGTCGACCTCTCGTCTCTACTTAATCGAGATTAGACAGGATACTTACTGGGTACATATTGTTTATTTACTCATACTACACTTCTGTACTTAAATATACAGGATCTGAGGCAGGTACATCTGGCTACCAGGTTGGTGCATATCCTTGACCGCCCGAGATTTCCACGGTGCCGTTCAGCAGCCTGATGGAGTCTTTTCTTTACTTTAGGTTGTCTATTCTGTTTCAGACATTAGGGTAGTATTATTCTTTTGTATATTCTACTAGATGTCCATGCACTTGTGACACTAGGTCTTGGCACACACATTAATAGAGTACTCTTTTGGGTTGTATAACCATTAGTGAATGTTGATTACTATCGCATGCTTTAAATTTCTAATTAAGAAAATATCGTAACTATTTTAGTAAGTAAAATGAGAATTTATTATTATTTCCACATTGTCTTACCCAAAAACACCGTTGGGCGCCATCAAGACCTGAGGTGAAATTGGGTCGTGACAACATGGTATCAGAGCACTAGGTTCAAGTATGTCTCACGAGTCATGGGCAAACCTAATAGAGCCTTGCGTATCGGTACAGAGACGTATGTATTTATCTTAAGAGGCTATAGAGTATTAGGAAACTACTATTTATTCATTTCCTATAGTGCAATGGATGGTACACTAAGTTTCTCCCTTCTATTCTCTCACAAATGGTGAGGACTCGAAAGGCAGATGTTCCAGACCGGAAAGTACTGCTCCCCCCGTTGCTAGAGGCCGAGGTAGAGGCTAGGGGAGGGCACCAGCACGATATAGGGGATAATGGAATCCTAGAGCTATTCCAGTAGTTCCACCAGCATATCTGGCGGGAGATCCAACTATTAAGGAGCAAGGCGAGGTACCCGCAGCTGAGCCTACGCCGGCATACTTTATGACAGCACCGAGTTTTGAGGAGGTCACGGGCCGTATGCTACGGTTAATGGACACCATGACTCAGGCTGGTTTATTTTCAGCAGATCCAGCTACATCACAGGTAGGAGGGGAGCACATACCCCTACTGCCCAGGCTCATGGTCATACAGCTGCAGTATATCAGACTCTGGGTGCACTACCCGCGGATGGGGCTCAGCCAGTTGCTGCAGTGGTCCCCTAGCCCAGATCAGCTGTGGATGGTGACCTGCAGAAGCTATTGGATTGATGCACTAGACTTCACCCTCCATTCTTTGGGGGTGAGCGTCATGACGATGCTCAGGATTTCATTGATAAGTGCGGGGACAGACTGCAAAACATGAGGATATTGGAGTTGCATGGAGTTGACTTCACCACTTTTCAACTAGAGGGCAGCGCCTGTAGATGGTGGCAATCTTATGATCTTGGCAGACCCGCAGGCTCTCCTCTTATCACTTGGAGTGAGTTCACCCAGTTATTTCTGGACATGTATATTCCACCCTCTGAGAGGGAAGAGTTGTGGTACCAGTTTGAGCAGCTTGAGTAGGGTCAGATGTCCGTGACCGATTTTGAGCCGAGGTTTTTAGAGTTATCCCGCCATGCATTGATGATACTTCCTACTAATGAAAAGAGGGTGCGGAGAGTTTGTTGCAGGGTTGCATTCAGGCATTAAGACGACCTGGCCCGAGAGGTGGAGATGGGGACTTCTTTTAAGCTAGTGGTGGGAAGATTTCTCAAAGGATTTAGTGCTACCGTTTGAGAGGTAGAGAGCAGGAGCAGCAAGACAAGAGGGCTCGATTCTCTGGAGATTTCAGAGGTGCCCCGGCAAGGGGTAGATGTCAGTTTAGTAGGGGTCAGCCCAGCAGGACCCCACATCCAGAACCACCACCGGCTTAGGGTGATCCAGCACCCAATATTTTAGTGCTATACCAGAGAAATCTTATTGCCCGCCAGCTATTCCGAGTTCCTCCAGTGGACATTCAGGTCCCCAAGGCTCTTCTGGCTCCTATTCCAGTGCTATGCCAGAGAGTTCATACCATCCTCCAGCCATTTCTGGTTCATCCGGTGGGTACTCATACCATATGGGCCAGGCTTTTGGGTAGCAGGCTATTGTGCCTAGAGGTTGCTACAAGTGTGGAGACCTAGGCTACGTGAAGAGGACCTGCCCCAGGCTTCGGGGCAAGGCAGTACAGTAGGGTCAGTAGCCTATGATTCCAGCACCAGCTGCCTAGCCGCCTAGAGGCGGGGGACATAGCGGTAGGGGTCTTCTAGAGGTGGAGTCCAGACAGGGAGAGGTCAGACAACTACTCCTTAGTCGGGTGGAGGGCAGCCAACCGGCGCTCCAGCCAGATTCTATACTCTTTCGGCCAGACTAGATGCATTGGCCTCAGAAGCTATTATCACAGGTATTATTTCCGTCCGCGGTAGAGATGCTTCATTATTATTTGATCCATGGTCCACCTATTCATATGTGTCATCTCTGTTTGCTCGTTTTCTGGTTATTTCTCCTGAGCCCTTGGGCACTCCTATTCATGTGTCCACTACTGTGGGCGATTCTGTGGTTGTGGATCAGATCTACCGGTCTTGTGTGGTCACCTTCTATGGTTTCGAGACTAGAGCAGATATCCTGTTTCTTGATATGATTTATTTTGTGGTCATTCTAGGCATGGATTGGTTATCCCCATATGTCACAACCCATTTTACCATAACAGGTCATGATGGCGCCTGACACCATTGTTAGGCCAGCTAATGCGGAATGTGATTAAGTTCTTATTTTTACTTTAGTCAATAGACAGTTATACTAGATTTTTGAATATAAAAGATAAGACTAGTAAAGATCATAAAGTTCTATAATAGCAATACAACCCCAAAATAAAAATCTACTACTATGTGTGCCAGAACCTGGTGTCACAAGCTACGGGCGACTAGTAGAATATACACAAAAGGATGATACACTATCCTACTTTCTGAATCACGATAGAAAGAAACAAAAGTACAAGAAAGGACTTCTTCGACTGCAGATCGGCATGAAAGAGAAGCAGCTCACTGTAGAAGTTCCCAAGCATTCTCACTAATGCGCACCAAGATAATGTCCAGATCCACCTGCCTGAAATCCTATACAGTTAAGTACAGAAGTGTAGCATGAGTACATAAACCACATGTACTCAGTAAGTATCCCGTCTAATCTCGAAGAAGTAGAGACGAGAGGCCAACTTAATACTTACTAATGTCAAGATAATATAATATAATAAAGTGAGATATACATCATAGAGCATTTCCAATAACACAAGTTTAATAGAAGAGTCATGTTCTTGTTCTTGTCATAATTTAATTACCAATTTTCCCCTTTTCATATTAAATGAGTGATCATGTCATAACTAAATGTAAGCATATAAATCATGCAAAATCATGCCGAGGTCGAGGGCCCGCTCCAACTGAAAAATAAATTTGTGCACTACCGAGGGTCGAGCGGCACGAACCATAGATGCATCTATTATCACCGAGGCGATCGGCCCGATCCATAATCATCAAGAAAATATCAAGTAAACACATAAGGCTCAATTACATACAAGGGAATTCCTACCAATCTTAACAAACTCGGATGTTCACCTTTCATTTCCTTAAGTCTCAAGCAATTCATAATGATCATAATAGCAATTTAAAATAAGATATATTCCCCAATTAGACATGACGTGGGTCCTAAAGTACCCAAACAATTATCATATAGTAGCTACGCACGGACTCTCGTCACCTAGTACATACGTAGCCCCCGCATTTAGCAACAATTATTCATTTACAATCCTACGGGGACAATTCCCTCTTACAAGGTTAGAAAGGAGACTCACCTCGCTCCAAAGTACACTCCCAAAGTCCAAGAACGAGCCCAAGTCCTTAATTCGAAGCGAACAATCCCAAACTAATCAAACGAAGTAAGAACTAGTAAATAAAGGCTTACAAGATTGAATTCTAACCGTTTAAGCAAATTTCCCAACCATCAACACTAGTTTCCTAAATTCCGACCCCGGGCCCACGTGCCCGAATTTCGAGATTTTTCGAAGGAAGTTGTTCTCCATCACCTAAGGATCACAAATATATGATTTCTAGTTCATTACATGGCAAATTATGTGATAAAACCTTAGTTTTCATTAAACCCTAGGTCTAGCTCAAATCCCTTGATTTTACCTAATTTTTAGTGTTAAATCTACCTAATGTTTATGTATTTGAACTAAAAGTTAGTGGGGATTACTTACGTTGAAATGCTATGTGGAAACTCTCTCTTTGCAATCCCCAAAATCACTCAAATGTGTAGTGTAAAGTGAGAGAAATGAGTTTAGGGTCGTATTAATGAACCCTTCTGCGCGCAGCGATTTTTGCTTCTGTGAAAGGAATCCCGCTTCTGCGGGTTCGCTTTTGAGGACATGAGCCGCTTTTGCAGAAATGGGCAAGGGAGGCATGGGCCGCTTCTGCAGTCATGACCTCGCTTCTGCGAGGCTGCTTAAGCGGAAAGCCCACCACTTATGCGGTTTTGGGCCTAGGCGGATTGACCGCTTCTGTGGTTAGGGGTCCGCTCCTACGGTTTCCCCTGGGCCTGGCCCCTTCCGCTTCTGTGATAAAATGACCGCTTCTATGGTCCAAGAGCCGCAGAAGCGGTTATGACAGAAGCAGCAGATGAGGTTTTTCCTAAGTTTTCAACTTCACTCAAACCTCGACCATTTGACGCTTGGGGCTCCCGAGCCCCGCCTGAACATACCGACAAGTCTAAAATCACGAGGCGGACCTAATCGAACCCTCGAAACGCTTAAAATGATGCTAAATCAAGGAATCAACCCCAAAACCAAATGATTCAAATCATTGAACCTTCAAGTTCTAAATTTCCTCCTAACGGGTCAAAACGCCCTTAAACCACTCGGATTGACACCTTTACAGGTAAGTCTTAAATGATATTTCGAACTTGTATCAAGTTTCGGAATCGAAATCCGAACTTGATACCTAGGAAAACAACAATTTCTTAGTTTATTTAAATATTTGAAACTTAAACTTAATAATTTCATATAAAAATTCATTACTCAGGCTAGGGACCTCAGAATTCGATTCCGAGCATACGCCCAGGTCCCATATTTTCCCACGGACCCTCAGAAATTGTCAAATCACGATTTCGGGTCTGTTTCCCCAAAATGTTGACCGAAGTCAAACTTGACCTTTTTAAAGAAACTTAAAGAAGCAACTAGGTTTATTCTTGCTCAAAACTCTTCTAAATTCCGAACCACCCATCCCCGCAAGTCATAAGTCAGCCAAAGCAAGTGCAGAAAGTATTATTTAAGAGAACGGGGTTCGAAAATGCAAAACGACCAGTCGGGTCGTTACATTCTCCACCTCTTAAACAAACGTTCGTCCTCGAATGGACATAGAAAAGTACCCGGACTACTGAATAAGTGGGGATATCGGCTTCGCATGTCCTCCTCGGACTCCCAGGTTGCCTCCTCGACCGGTTGGCCCCTCCACTGGACTCTTACCGTAGAAATCCTCTTGGACCTCAACTGGCGGTCCTGCCTATCAACAATGGAAATTGGCTCCTCCTTATAGCCCAAGCTCTCATCTAGCTGAATGGTACTGAAATCCAACACGTGTGAATGGTCGGCATGATACTTCCGAAGCATCGATACATGGAAAACTGGATGAACTCCTGATAAACTGGGAGGTAAAGTAATCTTATAGGCAACCTCTCCAACTCGCGTCAACACCTTAAAGGGGCCAATAAACCTTGGGCTCAACTGTCCCTTCCTTCCGAACCTCATAATGCCCTTCATGGGCGAAACCTTAAAGAGAACCTTCTCGCCAACCATAAATGATACATCGCGCGCCTTCTGATCCGCGTAACTCTTCTGCCTGGACTGAGCTATGCAGAGCCTCTCCTGAATCAACTTTACCTTATCCAAGGCATCCTGAACCAAATCTGTACCAAGAAACTTAGCCTCACCAGGCTCAAACCACCTGATAGGGGAACGGCAATGACGACCATACAATGCCTCATATGGGGCCATCTCTTTGCTGGACTGATGGCTGTTATTATATGCAAACTCCGCCAAGGGTAAGAGCTAATCACGTTGCCCTCTAAAGTCAATCACACATGCTCTAAGCATATCCTCTAAAATCTGAACTAGCCGCTCCGACTGCCCGTCGGTCTGAGGATGGAAGGCCGTACTAAGCTCCATGCGTGTCCCCAACTCACTCTGAATGGCTCTCCAAAAATGGGAAGTGAACTGATGGCTCTGTACGATATGATGGAAACCGGAACACCATTATCTCCCAAATGTAAATCTGAGCATATCTCTCCGCCATATAAGTGGTCGCCACCAGAATGAAGTGGGCCGACTTGGTCAATCTATCCACAATAACCCACGCAGAATCAACCTTCCTCTGAGTCCGTGGCAATCCAACCACGAAGTCCATGGTAATGAGCTCCCACTCCATTTCGGAAGGGCATCTGCTGAAGTAGGCCACCTGGCCTCTGGTGCTCATATTTAACCTGCTGGCAATTCAAACATCTAGCAACATACTCCACTATGTCCTTCTTCACCCTCCGCCACCAGTAGTGTTGTCTCAAGTCACGATACATCTTCGTGGCACCTGGATAAATGGAGTACCTCGAATTGTGGGCCTCCTCTAGAATCCTCTCTCGCAAGCCATCAACATTAGGGACACATACATGGCGCTGAAGACGTAACAAACCATCCTCGCCAATAGAAATCTCCTTGGCACCTCCCTGAAGTACCGTCTCTCTGAGAATCGCCAAATATGGATCATCGAACTGTCGGGCCCTAATCTGTTCTAATAACAAAGACTGAGCAACCACACATGCTAGAACCCCGCTGGGCTCTGAAATATCCAATCTCACAAGTTTGTTAGATAAAGACCGAATGTCCAAAGCTAATGGTCTCATCTCAGTGGGAATGAATGCCAAGCTACCCATACTCTCCGCCTTCCTACTCAAGGCATCCGCGACCACATTTGCCTTCCTGGATGATAAAGAATGGTAATGTCATAATCCTTTAGTAACTCAAGCCACCTACACTGCCTCAAATTAAGATCCCTCTGCTTGAACAAATGCTGCAAGCTACGGTGGTCGGTATAAACCTCACATGGCACTCCATATAAATAATGCCTCCATATCTTAAGAGCATGAACAATCTCTTCCAACTCTAGATCATGCACAAGGTAATTTTTCTCATGAACTTTCAACTGACGTGAAGCATATACAATAACTTGCCCCTCCTGCATCAATACACATCCCAAGCCAACACGAGAAGCATCGCAATACACTGTATACATCCCTGAATCGGAAGGCAATACAAGAACTTGTGTCGTGGTCAAAGCCGTCTTGAGCTTCTGTAAGCTCTCCTTACAATCATCAGACAAACAGAATGGAGCACCCTTTTGGGTCAATCTGGTCAGAGGTGATGCAATAGATGAAAAGCCCTGCACAAATCACCGGTAATAACCTGCTAACCCCAAGAAACTCCTGATCTCGGTCAGTGAAGTAAGACGTGGCCAATTCTGAACTACCTCAATCTTCTTGGGATCCACTTTAATACCCTCTCCTAACACTACATGCCCCAAGAATGATACTGACTCTAGCCAAAACTCACACTTGGAGAACTTATCATAAAGCGTTTTCTCTCGCAAGGTCTGAAGCACTACTCTCAAATGCTGTTCGTGCTCCCCCAGGCTACGCGAGTATATCAAGATGTCGTCAATGAAGACGATAACAAAGGAATCAATATAGGGCCTGAGCACCCTATTCATCAAGTCCATAAATGCCGCTGGGGAATTAGTCAAGCCAAATGACATTACCAGGAAATCATAGTGGCCATATCTATTCCTGAATGCGGTCTTCGGAACATCTGAATCTCGAATCTTCAGCTGATGATAACCCGACCTCAGGTCAATCTTAGAGAACACCCTAGCACCCTGCAGCTGGTCAAACAAATCATCAATACGGGGTAATGGATACTTGTTATTGAGGGTGACATTGTTCAACTGGCAGTAATTAATGCACATCCGCATAGTCCTATCCTTCTTCTTTACAAATAGCACTGGTGCACCCCAAGGCAACATACTAGGCCTAACAAACCCTTTAGCTAACAACTCTTCCAACTGCTTCTTCAGCTCCTTCAGCACCTTAGGAGCCATACGGTATGGCGGGATAGATATAGGCTGAGTTCCTGGAGCCAAATCAATACAAAAATCAATATCACGATCCAGAGGCATGCCAGGAAGATCAGAAGGAAAAACATTGATGAACTCTCGGACTACTGGCACTGAATCAATCGTCGGAGACTCGGCGGTGGTGTCTCGAACATAAGCTAAGTAGGCCAAACGCCCCTTCTCAACCATGCGTTGAGCCTTCAGGAAGGAAATGACCCTACTAGGTGTATCCACAATGGAACCCCTCCACTCCAATCTCGGCAACCCTGGCATCGCTAGAGAAACAATCTTGGCATGGTAATCTAGAACGACGTGATATGGAGATAACCAATCCATGCCCAGAATAACCTCAAAATCGATCATATCGAGCAACAGGAGATCTGCTCTAGTCTCAAGACCACAGAAAGTAACCACACAAGACCGATAGACTCGGTTCACAACCACATAATCACCCACAGGAGTGGACACATGAATAGGAACACCCAAAGGCTCAGGAGAAATGGCCAGGAAATGAGAAAACAGAGGCGATACATATGAATAAGTAGACCCTGGATCAAATAATACTGATACATCTCTACCGCTGATGGAGATAATACCTGTGATGATGGCATCTGAGGCCAATGCATCTGGCTTGGCTGGAAGAGCATAGAATCTAGCTGGAGCACCGGTTGTCTGGCCTCCAACTGACTGAGTAGTAGCTGGCTGACCTCTCCCTGTCTGGCCTCTACCCCTGGAACGGCCTCTACTAGTCTGCTCTCCACCTCTAGGTGGCTGGGCCGCTGGTGCTGGAGTCATGGGTTGCTGCCCCTACTGTACTGCCTTGCCCCTAAGCCTGGGCCAGTATCTCCTCATATGGCCTGTATCCCTACACTCAAAACAATGAGGTACGATGGCCTACTGTCCGGACGGCTGACCCTAAATACCAGAAGGCCCACTAGAAGAAGCCTAAATAGCCGGCGGGCGGTGAGAACTCACTGGCATAGCACTGAAATAAGAACCGGAAGACTCTGGAGAACCTGAATACCCACTGGATGAACCCTGGATAGCTAGCAGGCGATAAGAACTCTTTGGCATGGCGCTGAAATAGGAGTGCGCCGGAGCACCCCGAGCCGGTGGTGGTGCTGTAGCTGGGGGCCTACTCGGCTGGCCCCTCCCAAAGTGTCCTCTGCCCCTGGCTGGGCACCTCTGAACTCTCCCGAGAATCTGGCCCTCTTGTCCTGCTGCATCTGCTCTCTACCCCTCAAACGGTAACCCTCAATCCTGCGGGCAATCTCAAGTACTAGCTAATATCCAGTGCCCATCTCTACCTCACGAGCCATACCCAACCGGATAGTGGGATGTAACCCCCACAACAAACCTCTGTACTCTCTCTGCCTCTGTGGAAAGTATCATGAGTGCATGGCGAGACAACTCAGAGAACCTCGCCTCATAGTCGGTCACTGACATATGACCCTGCTCTAGATACTCAAACTGATGACGTAGCTCTTCCCTCTCAGAGGGTGGAATGTACCGATCAAGGAACAGCTGAGTGAACTGACCCCAAGTGAGGGAAGGAGTGCCTGCTAGCCTGCTAAGTAAGTAAGACTGCCACCATCTATGGGCCCTGCCCTCCAACTGAAAAGTAGTGAAATTGACTCCATGCGACTCCAATATCCTCATGTTGTGCATTATATCCCTACACCTATCAATGAAATCCTGGGCATCCTCATGACGCTCGCCCCCGAAGACTGGAGGGTGCAACCTGGTCCATCTGTCTAACAACTTCTGCGGATCGCCGTCCACAGCTAGCCTGGGCTGGGGTGCCGCTGCAGCAACTGGCTGAGCCCCTTCCGTGGGTAGTGCACGCGGAGTATGATAAACTGCAGCTGTATGACCTGGAGCCTGTGCGGTAGGGGTCTGTGCTCCCCCTTCCGCCTGTGAGGTAGCCGGATCTACTGGAAATAAACCAGCCTGAGTCATGGTGCCCATTGACCGAAGCATACAGCCCATGACCTCCTGAAATCCAAGTGCAGTCATGAAATCCATCGAAGTAGACACAGCTGCGGCCACCTCGCCCTTCTCTTCAACAATGGGATCCCTCGCAGGACCTACTAGTGGTGCATGTGGAATAGCTCTGGGATGCCCGCGTCCCCTACCATGGACCGGTGCCCTTCCCCAGCCTCTCCCTCGACCTCTAGCAATGGGGGGAGCAGCTCCTCCCGGGTCCAGAACGTCGGCAGTACGAGTCCTCACCATCTGTGAGAGAATAGAAGAGGAAAATCAGTACAATGACCACTGCACGATGGAAAATGAATAAAGAGTAGTCTTTCCTAACACCCTATAGCCTATCGAAGATAAATACAGACGTCTCCGGACCGATCTACAAGACTCTATTAGGTTTGCCCATAACTTATGAGACCTAAGTGAACCTAGTGCTCTGATACCATGTTGTCATGACCCATTTTACCATAACAGGTCATGATGGCACCTGACACCATTGTCAGGCCAGCCGATGCGGAATGTGATTAAGTTCTCATTTTTACTTTAGTCAATAGATAGTTATACTAGATTTTTGAATATAAAAGATAAGACCATTTAAGATCATAAAGTGCTATAATAGCAATACAACCCCAAAATAAAAGTCTACTACTGTGTGTGCCAGAACCTGATGTCACAAGCTATGGGCGACTAGTAGAATATACACAAAAGGATGATACACTATCCTACTATCCAAATCAGGATAGACAGAAACAAAAGTACAAGAAAGGACTTCTTCAGCTACAGATCGGCATGAAAGAGAAGCAGCTCACCGTAGAAGTCCCCAAGCGTGCTCACTGATGCGCACCAGGATAATGTCCAGATCCACCTGCCTCAAATCCTGTACAGTTAAGTACAAAAGCATAGCATGAGTAGATAAACCACATATTCTCAGTAAGTATCCTGTCTAATCTCGAAGAAGTAGCGACGAGAGGTCGACTTGATACTTACTAAGGTCAAGATAATATAATATAATAAAGTGAGATATACAGCATAGAGCATTTCCAATAACACAAGTTTAATAGAAGATTCATGTCCATGTTCTTGTCACAATTTAATTACCAGTTTTCCCCTTTTCATATTAAATGAGTGATCATGTCATAACTAAATGTAAGCATATAAATCATGGACAATCATGCCGAGGTCAACGGCCCGCTCCAACTGAAAAATAAATTTGTGCACTGCCGAGGGTCGAGCGGCACGAACCATAGATGCATCTATTATCACCAAGATGATCGGCCCGATCCCATAATCATCAAGAAAATATCAAGTAAGCACATAAGGCTCAATTGCATACAAGGGAATTCCTACCAAGGCTCAACAAACTCGTATGTTCGCCTTTCATTTCCTTAAGTCTCTAGCAATTCATAATAATCATAATAGCAATTTAAAATAAGATATATTACGCAATCAGACATGACGTGGGTCCTAAACTACCCAATCAATTATCATATAGTAGCTACGCACGGACTCTCGTCACCTAGTACATACGTAGCCCCCGCATTTAGCAACAATTACTCATTTATAATCCTACGGGGACAATTCCCTCTTACAAGGTTAGAAAGGAGACTCACCTCGCTCCAAAGTGCATTCCCAAAGTCCAAGAATGAGCCCAAGTCCATAATTCGAAGTCGAACAATCCCAAACTAATCAAACTAAGTAAGAACTAGTAAATAAAGGCTTACAAGATTGAATTCTAACAATTTAAACAAATTTTCCAACCACTAACACTAGTTTCCTAAATTCCGATCCCGGGCCCACGTGCCCGAATTCCGAGATTTTTCGAAGGAAGTTGTTCTCTATCACCTAAGGATCACAAATATATGATTTCTAGTTCATTACATGGAAAATTATGTGACAAAACCTTAGTTTTCATTAAACCCTAGGTCTAGGTCAAATCCCTTGATTTTACCTAGTTTTTAGTGTTAAATCTACCTAATGTTTATGTATTTAAACTAAAAGTGAGTGGGGATTACTTACCTTGCAATGCTATGTGGAAACTCTCTCTTTGAAATCCCCAAAATCGCCCAAATGTGTAGTGTAAAGTGAGAGAAATGAGTTTGGGGTCGTATTAATGAACCCTTCTGCCCCCAGCGATTTCCGCTACTGCGGAAGGAATCCTGTTTCTGTGGATTCCGCTTCTGCAGTCATAACCTCACTTCTGCGAGGCCGCTTAAGCGGAAAGCCCACCGTTTCTGCGGTTCTGGGCCTGGGCGGATGGACCGCTTCTGCGGTCAGGGGTTCGCTCCTGCAATTTTCCCTGGGCCTAGCCCCTTCCGCTTCTGCGATAAAACGACCGCTTCTGCAGTCCCTCTTCTGCGGTCGAAGAGCTGTAGAAGCGGTTATGACAGTAGTAGCAGATGAGGTTTTTCCTAAGTTTTCAACTTCACTCGAACCTCAACCATTTGACGCTCGGGCCTCCCGAGCCCCGCCCGAACATACTGACATGTCTGAAATCACGAGGTGGACCTACTCAAACCCTCGAAACGCTTAAAACAATGCTAAATCAAGGAATCAACCCCAAAACCAAATTATTCAAATCATTGAACCTTCAAGTTCTAAATTTCCTCCTAACGGGTCAAAACGCCCTTAAACCACTCGGATTGACACCAAATTTTACAGGTAAGTCTTAACTGATATTTTGGACTTGTACCAAGTTTCAGAATCACAATCCGAACCCGATACCTAGGAAAACAATAATTTCTTAATTTATTTAAATCTTTAAAACTTAAAGTTAACAATTTTATATAAAAATTCATTACTCGGGCTAGGGACCTCAGAATTCGATTCCGGGCATACGCCCAGGTCCCATATTTTCCCACGGACCCTCAAAAATTGTCGAATCACGATTCTGCGTCTAAAGTCAAACTTGGCCTTTTTAAAGAAACTTAAAGAAGCAACTAGGCTTATTCTTGCTCAAAACTCTTCTAACTTCCGAACCACTCATCCCCGCAAGTCATAAGTTAGCCAAAGCAAGTGCGGAATGTATTATTGAAGGGAACGGGGTTCGAAAAAGCAAAATGACCAGTCGGGTCGTTACTCCACACCACGCCGTCCTTGATTTCCATGCCAAGACTGTTAAATTAGCGATGCCAAGGTTGCCAGGGTTAGAGTACAGGGGTTCCACAGTTGATACATCTAGTTAGGTTATCTCTTTCTTGAAGGCTCAACATATTGTCGAGAAGGGGTGTTTGGCCTATCTAGCTTATGTTCGGGACACCACCGTAGAGTCTCCAATAATTGATTCAGTTCTAGTAGTCCGAGAGTTCATCAATGAGTTTCCTTCTGATATTCCTGGCATACCGCTAGATCATGATATTGACTTCTGTATTGATTTGGCTCCAGGCACCCAGCCTATATCTATCCCACCACACTGTATGGATCCGAAGGAGTTGAAGGAGCAGCTTGAGGAGTTGTTAGCAGTGGGGTTTGTTAGACCTAGTGTTTCACCTTGGGGTGCACCAGTGTTATTTATGAAGAATAAGGATGGGACTATGCAGATTTACATTGACTACCGCCAGTTGAACAAGGCTACCATAAAGAATAAGTACCCGTTAGCCGCGCATTGATGATTTGTTCGAGCAGTTGCGGGGTGCTAGGGTGTTCTCCAAAATTGACTTGAGGTCAGTGTATCTTCAATTGAATCGGGATTCGAATGTTCCAAAGACCGCATTTCGGATGAGATATGGCCATTACGAGTTTCTAGTGATGTCCTTCGGCTTGACTAATGCCCCAGCAACATTTATGGACTTGATGAACAGAGTATTCAGGCCTTATATTGATTACTTTGTGATCATCTTCATTCACGACATCTTGGTACACTCCCGCAGCCTAGGAGAGCATGAGCAACATTTGAGGGTAGTGCTTCAGACCTTGCGAGAGCAGAAGCTGTATGCTAAATTTTCCAAGTGTGAGTTCTTGCTAGAGTCAGTGGCATTCTTGGGGCATATCGTGTCAGGAGAGGGTATTAAGGTGGATCCCAAGAAGATTGATACAGTTCAGAGTTCACCACGTCCTACTTTAGTGATCAAGATCAGGAGCTTTCTGGGGTTACAGGCTATTATAGACAATTCGGGCAAGGCTTTTCATCTATTATATCACCACTGACTAGATTAACCCAAAAGGGTGATCCTTTCCATTGGTCCGATGATTGTGAGGCGATCTTTCAGAATCTTAAGACAGCCTTGACTACAGAACCAGTTTTTGTGTTGCTTTCCGATTCAGGGATGTATACGGTATATTATGATGCTTCACGCGTTGGATTGGGGTGTGTATTGATGCAGGAATGGCTATGCTTCACGCCAGCTGAAGATTCATAAGAAGATTTATCCTTTACATGATTCGTAGTTGGCCTCGAATGTTCATGCTCCCAAGGTATGGAGGCATTATCTGTATGGAGTGTCATGTATGGTTTATATTGATCGTCACAGCTTGAAGCATCTGTTCAAGCTGAGGGATCTCAATTTGAGGTAGTGTAGGTGGCCTGAGTTACTGAAAGATTATGACGTTACCATTCTTTATCATCCGGGCAAGGCAAATGTAGTCGCGGATGCCTTAAGCAGAAAAGCAGAGAGTATGGGTAGCTTGGCATTCATTCCCGCAGAGGAGAGGCCACTAGCCTTGGACATTCAGTCCTTGGCTAACAGACTCATGAGGTTGGATATGTCAAAGCACAACCGAGTCTTTGCATGTGTTATTGACCAGTCTTCATTACTAAATTATATCAAGGCCCGGCAGTTCGATGATCCACATTTGGCAGTTCTTAGAGACACGGTACTACAAGTTAGTACCAAGGAGGTTTCTATTAGCGAGGATGGTGTCATGCGACTCCGGGGAAAGGATTCTAGCGGAGGTACATAGTTTGAGGTATTATATACACCCAGGAGCTACGAAGATGTATCGTGACCTGAGGCAACATTATTGGTGGCAACGGATGAAGAAGGACATAGTGGAGTATATGGCGAAGTGTTTGAATTGCTAGCAGGTCAAGTATGAGTCCAGAGGCCAAGCGGCCTACTTCAGCAGATGCCCATTCCTGAGTGAAAGTAGGAGCGCATCACTAAGGACTTTGTAGTAGATTTCCCCGGAACTTGCAGAAGTTCGATGCAGTATGGGTCATTGTTGACAGGTTGACCAAGTCAGCACACTTTATCCCGATTGTAACTACATATTCTTCAGAGAGGTTGGCTCATATTTACATTCGGGAGATAGTCAGGTTGCACAGTGTGCTTGTTTCCATTATATCAGATAGAGGCCCTCAATTCACTTTCTATTTCTGGAGATCTATTCAGAGTGAGTTGGGGACCCGTGTGGAGCTTAGCACAGCATTTGATCCGCAGATAGACGGGCAGTCAGAGCGGACAGTTCAGATCTTGGAGGACATTCTCAGGGCATGTGTGATTAACTTAGGAGGACAGTGGGATCATTTCCTGCCTTTGGCCAAATTTGCCTACAACAACAGTTATTAGTCCAGCATTGAGATAGCCTCATATGAGGCTTTATACGGTGGCAATATCGTTCTCCGATTGGGTGGTTTAAGCCCGGGCATGCTAAGTTGTATGGTACGGATCTAGTGAAAAATTCCTTGGAGAAGGTGAAGCTAATTCAGGAAAGACTTTGCATGGAACAGTCCAGATAGAAGAGCTACGCAGATCAAAAGGCGCGTGATCTATCATTCATGGTCGGCGAGAAAGTTCTCTTGAAAGTCTCGCCGATAAAAGGTTTCATGAGGTTCGGAAAAAGGGGCAAGTTGAGCCCAAGGTTTATTGGCCCATTCGAGGTGTTGAATTGAGTTGGGGAGGTGTTGTATGATCTTTTTTTACCTCCCAGTTTATCGGGAGTCCATCAAATTTTTCACGTGTCTATGCTTCAAAGGTATTATGCTGACTTGTCCTATATGTTGCACTTCAGTATTATTCAGCTGGATGCGAGTTTTGGTTGTGAAGAGGAGCCAGTTGCCATTGTTGATAAACAGGATCGCCAGTTAAGATCCAAAAGGATTTCAATGGTGAAGGTCCAGTGGAGGGGCCAACCAGTCAAGGAGCAGACCTAGGAGACCGAGGAGGACATGCGGAGAAAATATCTACACTTATTTGTCACCTCAGGTACTTTTCTATGTCCGTTCGAGGACGAACATTTGTTTAATAGGTGGAGAATGTAACGACCCAACCGGTCATTTTACTTTTTAGAACCTCGTTCCCCTAAATAAAACTTCTCGCGCTTACTTTATCTAATTTACGACTTGCGGGGGTGGTTGGTTCAGGATTTGGGTTGATATAAGCCCACTTGATTCCTTAAGATTTTCTTAAAAGGCCAATATTGACTTTGGTCAACATTTCCAGAAAACAGATCCAGATCTGTGTTTTGACGGTCCCGGGGGGTCCTTAAGAAAATATGGGGCTTGGGCTGCCCGGAATCAAATTCCGACGTCCCTAGCCCAAGAAATGAATTTTCATTAGAAATTGTTAAACTGAAATTCCAAGGATTTAAAGAAACTAAATAACGATTGATCACATTGGTATCGGGCTCGTATGTTTGTTCCGGAGCCCAGTACAGGTCCAATATAACATTTAAGACTTGCTATCAAAACTTGGTGTCAATCCGAGTAGTCTAAGTGCGTTTTGGCTCGTTAGAAGTGAATTAAGAACTTGAAGTTTATAAGTTTGATTCAATTGGTTTTAGGGGGTGATTCTTAGATTTTGCGTTGTTTCTGGCGTTCCGAAGGTTCGAGAAAGTCCATTTAATGATTTCAAATTTGTTGGTATGTTCGGGCGGAGCTTGCGAGCCCCGAGCATCAATTGGACGAGGCTCGAGTGATGTTGGAATTTTTGAAAAGAGCTGAAGCTTCAGGTTGTTGTCTTAGCCGCACCTACGGTTGGTCAGCCCAGGTGGGAGACCATAGAAGTCGCCGCCCTCTCGTAGATACGGCCGAGGGCCGGCTTGGCCAAAACCGCAGAAGCGGCTCCTTAGCTGCCGAAGCGGCTGTGCAGAAACGGTCTCATGAGCACAGAAGCGATCCCAGCCTGCTTGGCCAATTCCACAGATGCGGCCTCCCTCTCGCATAAATGGGACTACAGAAATGGTCCCCTGACCATATGCGGAAATCGCTGAAGTAATGAGCTTCATTTAATACAAGCTCCAGCCATTTTTACCCATTTGGCACTCGTGTATTAAGCGATTTTGGAGATCTTGAGAGGGGATTTCCACCTAGCATCTTGAGGTAAGTTCATCCCTTTATTTCTAAGTTTAATACTCGATTTTTGAGTAGATTAACACCTAAATATTAGGAGCAATCAAGGGGTTAGAGCAAAACCTAGGTTATTGATAAAACTTAGATTTTACCATGAAATTTGGTTATGAAACATAGTGAAAATCATATATTATTGATCCTTAGGTTACAAGGAACAACTTTCTTCGAAAAATGTCGGAATCCGATCATGTGGGCCCTGGGTCGGATTTTAGAAAACTTGTGTCTAAGGTTGGGGAATTGCTTTAATAGTGAGAATGCGATCTTGTGAGCCTGTATGTTACTACTTCATTTAACTAGTTTTGAATTGTTTGGCTCCAAATTGAGAGTCCGGGCTCGTTCTTGGTATTGGAAGTGTACTTTGGAACGAGGTGAGTCTCCTATCTAACCTTGTAAGAGGGAATTGTCTCCATACGTATAATAATTGAATAATTTGTCACTAAATGTGGGGGCTACGTACGTGCTTGATGACGAGAGTATGTGCATAGCTACTATTATGCTTAAGTCCAGGTAGTTTAGGACCTAAAAGCATGTTTTATGTGATATTCTTGTGAATCTATGATTAAATCGAGATTTCTTAAATCTTTTTGAATATGGTAAACGAATCTAATAAGTGGAACAGTATATTCTTGCCCTTTTAAAAGGAGAAGTTGATATTTTGTGAGTGCTTGCTCTTCTGAAGTCTATTATTGTCTACATGTTGATGTGTTTAAATATATTTGACCGCGTAGCATGCATCATTCTCGAGCGGGATAATAGATGCATATATGATTCACACCGTACGACCCTCCGGCAGTGCACACTTTATTTTTATGTTGGATAGGACCGTACGACCTCAACACTACTTACGTATGCTTGTTTATTGGTATATTGTTGTGGATGGAACCTTGTTATATGCCTTGGAATGTAAATGGCTAACTGTGATATCACCTAGTAAAGGGTTTGTTGCTTCATGCTATAAATTGTTATTCATTGTGCTATTCATGCTTAGTGTATCACCTATCATGTTGTTTGACACTAATAAGCATCATGTCGACCTCTCGTCTCTACTTCTTCGAGATTCGACATGATACTTATAGGGTACATATTGTTTATGTACTCATACTACACTTGTGTACTTAAATGTACGGGATCTGAGGCAGGTACATGTGGCTACCAGGCTTGTGCATATCCTTGACCGCCCAAGATTTCCACAGTGAGTTGCTCCCTTCCTATGGCGTTCAGCAGCCTGATGGAGTCTTTTCTTTACTTTTGGCTGTCTATTCTGTTTCAGACAGTGGGGTAGTATTATTCTTTTGTATATTCTACTAGCTGCCCACACACTTGTGACACCAGGTCTTGGCACACATATTAATAGACTACTATTTTGGGTTGTATAACCATTACTAAATGTTGATTACTATCGCATACTTTAAATTTCTAATTAAGAAAATGCCGTAACTGTTTTAGTAAGTAAAATGAGAAGTAATTATTATTTTCGTGTTGGCTTGACTGGCAACAGTGTTGGGCGCCATCACGACCTGAGGTGAAATTGGGTCGTGACACAAAGCAATAAGAAAATTTACTTTTGTCTTCTAGCAATTGTTCAAGGCATTGCTTGATTGTTCTTTTCTTTACTCACGATCGAGGTTCCGATCGAGGACGAATTTTATTATTCAATCTAAGATCATTCTTGGTCATCGTATTGTAATTGGTTTGATCGTTTATTCTATCTTTATTCATCTATCTGTTATTCTTCATTATTCTTAATAAATTAAACCACGTATTCTTTAAACAACGTGCAAATTTAATTGTTACTTATTTTTTAGGTAAACATATTAATCAGATCATTGTCATACAGTAGCGTTTAGGGGCTCCATTTATGTTTACCTTTGGTGTCTTCATCGTATGGTGCCAAAACAGGAAAAAGACAACAAAAATCCCAATTGGAATAGCCCTCGAGAATGAACTAACGCCCTGTTCAGGTATCTCAATTGAAATCCCCGTAAATGGTATTTTTCGTCGAAATAGTATTCTTGCTTATTTCGATGATCCTCGATCAACACAAAAAACAAGGCACCCCCTTTGCTCTAACATTGAATATGTCTCCTTCAGATTGAATTATACTTGACTCGTGAGAAGAATAAAGTCAAGTAAACTTTTTCATTTTGTAACCACAAAATATATGAGTACTATTGTTTGTCGTCTTATGAGATACAACTAGTTACGATGAAAAGATTGTTCTAGTCATGTTTCACGGTGCAAAAATTAACGACCATTCGATATATAAGTCGCAACTTGAGATGTCAACACAAAAAGCAAGTGAAAATTAAGGAGTAATTTGGAGGTAGCGGACTCGGGCACTAAGAGCTTCTTTGTGATGACTCGATATGTCGTTTTGAGTACTAGCCTTAATTTTCATGATATGATACCTTGAATAGCTTCATTTCATGTTTCTTGGTTTGCGTGCATGGTCGACGTCGCTTTTCGAAAACCTTTTATGTTAAATTCTGAAGAAAATAAAAATTTGGATTAAAAATAGTGCTAGAGTTAACCACGATCAATATTTTAGGTAAACAATCCCGGATGGGTATTCTGACAATTCTAGTAGGTTCTTATTGTTAATTTGGACATGGGCGTGTGCCCAAAATTGAATGCGGAGGTCCCTAGGTTGATTTGAACGTTTAGAAATGTAGTAACTTGAACGTTTAGAAATTTAGTAGATTTGACCGTAGGTTGACTTTATTGTTATCGGGTTCAGATTTTAATTTTGGGACTTGGAATATATCTGTTTTGCTATGTGAAACTTGTTTTCCAAATTAGGTGTTATTCAGAGTTGGTTTGTATGATTCAGACGCTTGGTTGTAATTCTAGAGGTTTTTCAATTTTCCTTTGAATTTCATGCGTTTTGATATTCGATTCGTGGTACTAGATGTTATTTTGGTGTTCTAATCACACCAGAGAGTTCCTAATATATTTTTAGACTTGTGTGCATGTTCAGTTTGGAGCACAAGGGTCTCAGGTGAGTTTCGAGTAGGCTTCAGATTATTTTTGGACTTAGAAGACTATTGTTTCTAGTGTTTGATATGTTGTGCTTCACGATCGTGAAGCTTCTCTCGTCAACCCGAAGGGGAAAGTTGGGCTGGGGGCTAGTATGCTATGTAAATTCAAGGGTTGTATCGCGAACGCGAAAGCCTAAGGCAAATGCCCTTCACGAATGCAAAGTCCTCCTGTGAATGGGAAGCTTTGGTTGACTTGGGGGAGGGGGGCACTACATCGCCCTTCGTTGCAAACGCAATCGATGGACCATGAGTGCGAAGGTTTGGCTAGGGATGCCTTCGCGAACACAAAGCAGGCCTCACAAACTCGTAGGCCCTTTGGCCAATGCTCTTCGCGAACACGTCAGGTGCTTCGTAAACACGAAGAATGCCCGAAGCGCATCTATTTAAAAGCTGGAAGTTGTGATTTGACTATTTTTCACAATTTTTGAAAGCTAGAACTCGGCCTAAAAGCGATTTTGAGGAGGTTTTTCATCCCAACTTTATTAGTTAGTAATTTTTAGCTAGTTTTGATATCTTTCCATAATCACCCATTGATTTCAGCCTTTAGTCTAGTATTTCCATGGTAGAAATTAGGGATTTGGGTAGAATTTAGGGATTTTGCAAAATTGAGATTTAGACGTCAAATTAAAGTCGGATTTTGAAACAAATTACATAACCGGGCTAAGGGGTGAATGGGTAATCGGGTTTTCGTCTGAATCTCATGTTTTGACCAAGCGGGCTCGGGGTTGACTTTTGTTATGTTTTTTTCAAATCATTAATGATTAAATCTTTTTCACCCGTGGGTAGTTTCTAAAGCTTATTTTTAATTATTCGAACTATATTTGGCAAGATTTGACTAGTTTGTATGCTAATTCTAAAGGAAAAGTCATGGTTGAGCATTAATTTAGTTGCGGAGTGAGGTAAATTTCGTGATTAACTTTGACTTGAGGGAATTAAGACTTGTTGGTCTATTTTCTACATGTATTATGTGTGAGAACAATGTATATGTAAAGCGATGGGTATATATGCGTTGCCATTAGGTTACGCAAGCAGGTGGACATTATTTCATCGTATTATATTGTTTCATTGACGGTACTTTCCATGCCTTAGTTAGATTAGTATTTCTTTAATTATCCGCCTTCATATTTATTATTTATTTTGGAGTTGTTGGGTTATTGAAAATTAGGTTTGTTTATCATAACACTATGATTGAAGTGAAATTAGCTTCCCACCTTGTATTTGGTACTTTGGATTATTGTTGTTGCTTGGTGAGGAGAGTGAAAAGTACGAAGGGTGTTGTACCTTATTTGCTTATAAAATGATTTATTTGAGAGATTGTGAGGATTAAAGCACGAAGGGTGATGTCATGCACTTGATTGCTTATTATCATTTATCAAATCCTGTGAGGAAGAGAGTAAAAGCACGAAAGGTGATGCCGTTACATTTCATCTATCATATCATTATTATATGGCGAGGATAAGAATAAAAGCACGAAAGGTGATACCATGCTATTACATTTATGATATTACATGGTAAGTCTCGCGCCCTTTTTTTTTTCATGAAATCAGGCATCGACATGTGACAACTCTTTTAAGGAAGGTGTTAAAAGAGAGAGTTGCCACTTAACGGGTTTGAGATACGTTAAGGCACTTATTTGCAAATAACTCAGTTTTAACCAGTTTGCGTCACCAAAGATCGGGTAAGTGCTCAAATTAACTTGAAGAGAAGATGTTCGCACTCTTCAAGATCCACAACTGTGGGTCCAGACCGAACTCAAATTATATGAATTAGTCAGACAAACAAAGACAAAGAAAGCAAGAAGTTTGGGAAGTTTTGTTAAACACAAAAATTAATTTAAAGACAAGATGGGGGGTCCTAAATTTTTTTAGCCTAAAGGATCATCCCTTGCAACATAAAGAATATTTCTTAACTCACTGAAGATAGGGTGTTACTCTCATTATTCAACGGGCTCAGACTATCATCTCCTCCTACCTGATTACTATTATTAAGTTGTTACCTAAAGCGCACTGGTTCATTCTAAACCGTGTCTTATGCGTGCACTATCTGTCCCGTTCCTATGGCCTAGGAGGCATTTTGACCATTATTTTGTATAGTTCTAGACTTAACTTAGGCTGCTAAAAAATGATAAAACTAGGCGACATACAAAATAAGTTGGACTTAATGTAAAAGAAATTAAGGTCTCAAGTTAGCCTGCACAATTAGATAATAAATGCACGCGAACAAATTCTCACATTAAGCGTTAGACAGTTTTAGAATTGGGACAAATTAAAGCCATTAAGACCTATAGACATGATTTTTATATGACCTCGTGTAGGCAGTTTCAGATGCTAGGTGCAATCTTATAGACGTGATTGCATAGTTGTTAGATGCTAATTATTGAGATTATATGTTTCTGGTTATTAAACCATAGGAAAGCGATGTCTAAATGATTTACGCAGTAGAGGGAGCAATGAAATCCATTGGAAAAGCCCAGAGTTACTCATGTTTTCTGACAAAGGCATGAATAAGCAATAAACATCATTTGAGAAATTCACCATTAATAATACAGAGCGAGTAGTTATACCCTATAGGCAGGATCTCTAACGATTAGTGCTTGGAGCCAATTTTATTATGCTTTTCCCCCGTAAACATATTTTCTAAGTGAGCATTATGATACGATAATAAATGGGATAACTAAAATTATATAGGCGTAGTATCTAGTGCATATGTTGCAGTTACGTGATTTGAAAGAAAGTTCAGTGGTATTTGTGTCCTATAGGCAAGTTTTCTAGTAACACGTAGCAACAGGAACAATTCAAGAATTTTAACTCATGTTTTGCTAGTAGACGAATAGTGTGAGTGTGTGCTTCTCGTAATGACATGGTTTCTACAGTGCACATAGAAATTGAATGGCATATATAGCAAGTAAACCATTGAATCCTATAGGCATGTTTTCTACCCTTGTACAAAAATATCAGAATCTACCCATTCCCTATTTTTAGTAACACCCCAATTGTTATTTACAAAGTTATTACGTACCCAATGACAAAAGTAATTACAAACGTGGTAGAAATAATGATAGTAGACCCACAGCAGGCCCAAAAAAATACCCAGAATTGTCTGGGCCTTCAGCAGCATACACAAACTTCCTACAATGAGCCATATTCACAAACACAACCCAGAATCCATAGAAGAACTTAACCTAGATCACACAACCATAGATTGACCAACCAATTTACATATTCAGTATACTATAAGAAGAAAGAGTTGAGTGTTAGGAATAGTGCAAGTCTTAGTAGTAGAGGGAGTGACTAAAGGACCCTACATCCTAGTGTCTCAGAGTTCACAAGAGTCTTAAACGGATCCCGAGCAGTGCTCACACTAGGGAGGTCAGTAGTAAGAGCCTTAGTGGCCTTGGCTTTCAGCAGGCCAAGAATGATAGGTTCAGAATAGCATAGGTAACAAATGGGAGAGAGTGGACAATGGTTAAGGATAGAAGTTGAGAAAGTATACTCATAGCTTAGAGTAAACATAGCAAGGTTGAGAAAATAGAGCAAACAGGTCACAAGACATAGAACCAGGTTCAACAAGACTCGGAAGCATGTTCAACACTTATCAAATAACAAGTTTGCATGATTAACAAATATTATAATACATAGTTGCATAATACTAAACAAGTTTAAAACCTAAAAGGTCCAGGTTATGCTAAGTATGCATCCTAGTATCACAAGACAGCCATGATAACTTATATCATGAAGCAGAAAAGTATCAAACATAATATGGGAACACAAACTAAGATGGCTATTCTAAAAGGTTTCAAACAATTATTTAGGATATAGGACTAATTAAAATAGGGATATGCTGTGAGACACACTATCAGGGAAGCAGGTTATAGTTGATTGAAAAGGTCTTAACACAAGCTAAACACATCATAGTCAAGGCAATCATTGCAGAGGTTCAAAGAAGTACGAAATAGTAAGCATATTTGTGAGCTTTTAGGAATCAATATACTAATTAAATGAGATTAAGAGGGTCGGATTATCCCAGTTAGACTTAAACAATATCAGAACTGGCAGCATTAGGTAAAAGTTAAATGCTAAAGGGGTCTTAACCCAGTGTAAAGTTAACAGAGTTGCACGCAAAAGGTAGCCCAAAGACACATTAAGTAATGTATTTAAGAAGTGATGATATATGTGGATCACAAGCACATGAGAATGAAATTGCAAAGCCAAGTGTCTTACCAGCTAAACGGACAGTAAAAATAACAAAAGTTCCACAAGAACCCAGAATCTTAATGCGTCAAAGTTCCTAAGAACTTCAACGGAACCCCGGGCAATACTCGCACCAAGAAAATTTAAAAAATAGAATCCAATTAACCTTGGCTTCAGCCGGCCAAGAAAGAAAGCACAACAACAACGACAACAACAACAACCCAGTATAATCCCACTTAGTAGGGTCTGGGGAGGGTAGTGTGTACGCAGACCGTACCCCTACCCAAGGGTAGAGAGGCTATTTCCAAATAGACCCCCGGAATCCTTCCATCCAAGAACTTCCCACCTTGTTCTTGGGGAGACTCGAACTCACAACCTCTCGGTTGGAAGTGGGGGTTGCTTACCATCAGAAAGAAAGCACAGAACAAGAGAATTAGGGAACAACAGAACAATAGCTTCGAATTATTACTGAAAATCTAGCGATTAAGGCCTATCTTAAAGGGGAATAGGATGGGTTTATGTAGTAGTAGAAATTAAACACCCAAAAAAAGAGAATCATCAATCAAACACGAGAAAGGAAATAATATATTAGAACCAATCAGAATCGATTTTAGGGCATAAACAGAGGAGTTCAATAAATGAATAGGGAAAAAAAATTATACTAGTAAAATAAAGGAATACATGAAATAAGGAAACTGTCATACCAAAAGTCATTTAGAGTTACATTTATGGTTAAATAAGGTAGAAAACAAGGAGACATGACACATTAAACAGAAATATGAATAAAATAGTCAAACATGGAAAAGGAAGAGTATCAATCAAGAACCAGTAAGAAATAAGGAAAAATCTCAAACCCTAATTAGGTCTAGTTGTTTGAAAACCCAAATTAAAGATGTAAATCTCTCCTTGCTGAGCGTATCTAGACGGAAAACCACCTAAAATCCAAAAATTCGAGTCATTCTGGTCCGATTTTGTAAATGGTACTTGCCATAGTTAGGCAACTACCTATGTGATACCATAAACGAACAACCCATTGCGGCATAGGGATAATAAGGTAAGTCGATAGCAGGTGGAATCTATTTTTAGATCGGAATCGGAGAGAATCATGCAACAAATAGTAGGGTTTGGAGAATAAAGGGGAATGTCCGAGAGAATGTAGAGGTGACTGTAAAGAGACGAGGGACTCTCTAAGGTTTAGGTTGGGGGAGTAATTAAAGTGAGGAGTTAATCGTGAAACCTTGATCTCTTAAGATCAACGGCCAGGATTAAAAAAAAGGCGGGGCGGGTCTAAGACGGGTACTGACCGAGTTGGATAGTATGACGACCCGACCCGTCGTCTCATGAGTTACTACTCCGATTTCCCCATTTTTATCTTCCTTATGTGTCATTATCCATATCTTGTGTAATCGAGTTGATTTGAAGTGGTTTTAAAAAGAAATGAGATACTTAGTCTCTTTTAAGAAGCCTTATGTTGGAAAAGACAACCGGATGTTGACTATTGAGTTACGAGGTTCGGATTTGAATTCCGATGATTCGGTTAGCTTTGGGAGATGATATATGACTTAGGAGTGCGATCGGAAATGATTTTGGAAGTCCGATGTAGAATCAGGCTTGAATTGGCGGAGTTAGTATTTTGGCAAATTCCGGTTGGTAGGTGAGATTTTGATCCGGGAGTCAAAATGGAATTCTAAAAGTTGTTGTAGCGTCATTTTGTCATTTGGGATGTGTGTGCAAAATTTCAGATCATTCGGACGTGATTTGGTTGGGTTTTGATTAAAAACGTGTTTCGAAAGATTTTAGAAACTTAGGCTTTAATCCGATATGTTTTGAGAGATTTGATGTTGTTTGAAGTGTTTTGATGATTGGAACATGTTTGAATAAGGTTTTAGGAAGTTTTGGTACAATTGGTTTGAAGTCCCGGGAATTCGATTGAGTTCCGGGTAGGTTCCGGGATGTTTTAAGTCGAAAATCATATCTGTAGAAGGTCCAAAAGGGTTGCAGGCCTCGGAACCCACCCGCGCGGACCGCACAAAAAGAAGTGTGTCCGCGGTGAGTGTTGTGCAGACTGCATAGAAATGGGCGCGGCCGCGATAGGCTTCGCACGGACCGCACAAAAAGGGGCGCGGCCGCGGTGAAGAACCTGCCGCTGGTCCTACTTCGAAAGCTCATATCTTTTGATTTAAAAGGAATGATGAGACGATTCAAAACCGAAAGTTGTATCCCTTCTTGTCTAGTTTCCAGAAATTTAAAGATATTGCAATTTAGACATCTGTAGCAAAAGTTATGTCGAATATATTAAAGCCTGTCACTGCAGTTAAAAAGGGGCGCAACCGCGATACGTGTCGCACGGACCGCGCGAGTTTGGCGCAGACCACGGTCATTGTTGCACGGACGCGGAGGTAAAAACCTGGGGCTACTTCTATAAATATGAGGTTTTGGGTTTTATTTGATATTTTGACCTAGAGAGCTCGGATTTTGGCGATTTTTCGAAGGTTTTTCAAGAACTTTATCGGGGTAAGTAATTCTAACTCAGATTTGGCTAGAGTACATGAATATATCATTGAATTCATCATTTAATTTATGATTTGGGATGGAATTTAGGAAGAAAATTGTAGAATCTTTCAAAAATATAAAATGATGATTTGAAGGACCAAATGGTGTCAGAATTGGATAATTTTCATATGGTTAGACTCGTGGAGAGATAAGGAACCCGTTGATGTAAAAAATTCTGAGTTTTGAGATGTGGGCCTGGGGCTCGAGTTTTGTCAAATTCGTGAATTTTGATATTTTTCGATTGTATTCGATTGGGTATTGTCTCTTTAGTGTAATGCAACCTATTCGTTGTGATTTTGGGCAGATTTGTTGCGCGAGGAGGCCAATTCGAGAGGCAAGGGCATAGCGAGCTAGACTTTTGGCCGTCTAGAGGTGAGTAATGATTTTAAATGATGTCCTGAGGGTTTGAAACCCCGGATTTACACAACGTAGTGCTATGTTAAGAGGAAACACGCATTGTATGATAAGCGCAGAGTCATTTACTATTGGGGATTATGACTTGGTCCATCTCGGTTGATATTTTACAGCATATTTGATAAAGACTTGATATTTTTCACTATGATTTAGGCTTATTGCCATACTTGGGCTTCGTGCCGACTATTTGAAATCCTTTGTGAATTTCCATCACTATTTTTCCTCAATAATTGAAATATTATTTGAACTCAGTCCAACTGAATTATACTATTTCATGAACTCAGCTACATTTATACTCAACATGAGATTTAAATGATATTTTAAATGTTGGTTGAGCTTAGCACCATTGTTTTACTGATGACCAATGGGCTTATGATTATTTTATGGACTGATTGAGGCCGAGGGCCATATGTGAGGATATGTTGAGTGATGTGAGGAGGCTTTCAGGCCTCAAGTTTTATGTGAGGAGACTTTCAGGCCTCGAGTGTGATGTGAGAATGCTTTAAGGTCTTATGTTGATGTGACAGGCTTTAAGGCCTTATGATGATATAGCGCTTGGGCTGTAGGAGCCCCTCTGAAGTCTGCACCCCCACAATGAGCGCGGGTACCCAGGTGAGTTGGGAGTGAGCCCGAGAGGCTGATATTATACTTTGTGAGTTGGGAGTGAATTCGAGAGGCTGACGTTGTACTTTGTGAGTTGGGAGTGAGCCCGCGGGACTGATACTGTACTGAGAGTTTGATATTGAACCCGAGGGGCAGGTTTCTGATTATTTCTTACTTGTTGAAATTATTTGCCTTCACTGTTTTAAAAGAGATTTACCTGAGACTTCACGTTTTATTGTATAATTGATTTTACTGCTTGAGATAGAGTTATTTGTGCCTTTATGAGATTTCATGCTTTCACTCATTATTTATTTTTATTACTCACTGAGTTGGAGTATTCACTTTACTCCCTGCACCTCGTTTGCAGTTGCGGGTACTTATTCATCCGGCAGCGAGTATAGGCTGTTTGGAGGCAGAGTTGTAAGAGCTTAGCGAGGTGACTGCCAGCGTTCGCAGCACCGTTTTCTTTCTGTGACATTCATTATTCCTGTTCAGTGTACTTCTAGACTTGTAAATGTAATTTCATCCTTATAGATGCTCGTGACTTGTGACACCCCGATTTGGGCTGTGTCGGGATGGTTTCCCTAATTGTATCCGCACATTATGGTTATTAAATCATGTTTAGAACTGTTTATGTTAAGCAACTGCTTAGAAAGGAGTTTTGTGTAAGTCTGGCTGGCCTTGTCTTCACGAGAGGCGCCATCACGACCTTGTTTGGGAATTGGGTCGTGACAGATAGATGGGTCTCTTGGTTTGGGATTGGGGTCTACTGGGCTAAAGATATTGGGCCAATTTGGTTCAAAATTAGTTTAAAGGTAGGTTATTATTTAAATACACAAAAATAATTTATTTTAAAAGCCTGAGAAATAAGAAAAAACGTTATTTATACACTAAAATACTTAAAAATGATAACTTAATAGTATATAAATGTAAAATACTATTTTGACATAACTAATAGCATTTCTATATGAGTATAGGCTATTACTGCAAAAATGAGCAAATAACTTTTAAAATGCTAATGTAATTTTATGCAATTAAATAAAATATTTGACGCATATATTATAGGTGCAAAAATAATTATTTTAGGCAGCTAAGTCATCAAAAATAAATTGAGGGATAATTATTAGATATTTATATAATAAAAATCTAAAAGCAATCAATTTTGAGCTTTAAAAATTATAAAAAAACTTGTATAGGTATGTAAACTAGATAATGGTGCCAGTAGACTTGTTTGAAAGTATAGATATATATTTTTAAAAATAGGAGGGTAAAATTGGGTGTCAACAGAGAGGATGTTAGTAAAAGCACTAAGGATGATGTCGTGTCATTATTGATTTCATTGCTTTATTTGATTTTCTGATTGATGATTTAATTGGTCGCATTGTTGTATATTTCGGAAAAAGGCTGCTTGATGATTTTGTACGTGTTGTTCTTATCGTACTTCCCTCCCTATATGTTCCCTCTTGGTTATTATTTAAATGTTCTACTTGTTATTTCTGTTGCTTTATATATATATATATATATATATATATATATATATATATATATATATATATATATATATATATATATTTACATGATTTTAGCAGGTTTCTTGTCATAGCCTTGTCGGTACCTCGTTAGGTCGTTAGGGTTAGGCTCGAAACTTACGAAGTACAATAGGTTAGTTGTACTGGTCCCAAACAATTGTATGTCATTCAAACCATACTTGTAGTATTCTAGTTTCTCGTATATTAGTGACTTCAAATTTTTGCAATTAGACTAGACCATGTTATATTATGGGTTTAACTTATATATTACGATTTCAATAATCATTAATAATTGTTACTACTATATTTTAAATTGTTAAAATGATTAATTGCTTATCTAATATCTGCTTTCCTAGCAAGTAATTGTTAGGCGCCATCACGATCTCGAAGTTGGGAATTGTAACGATCCGGTCGGTCATTTTTGGAACATACGCCCCGATCCCCTATTAACTATTTTTTCCAAGTTTATTTCTGCTATTTTAATTTGCCAGGATCTTCGGTTTTGAGTTTCGGAGAGTTTTGGGACGCTTAATCGCTAAATGAGAGCTTAAGTATTGGAAAATTGACCATAGTAGGAACAGTATGATGATTTCCTCGGAATAGAAATCTGATGGTTCTATTAGCTCCGTTAGGTATTTTTGGGTTTAGTGGTGTGGTCGAATTGTGTTTTGGAGGTCTGTAGCTAATTTAGGCTTGAAATGCCGAAGGTCGAATTTTAGAAGTTTCTGGTTCGATAGTGAAATTTTGATCTGAGGGTCGGAATGGAATTTCGGAAGTTGCAGTAGTTCCGTCATGTCATTTGGGATATGGGTGTAAAATTTCAGATCATTTGGACGGGGTTTGGTAGACTTTTTTATCGAAAATGTATTTTTAGAGTTTTTTGAAATTTTAAGCTTGAATTCGATGAAAAGTAGGTGTTTTGATGTTGTTTATGGCATACCGAAGGTTGGAAAAAGTTTGAATGATGTTATGGGATATGTTCGTAGGTTTGATTGAGGTCCTGGGGGCCTCAGGTGTGTTTCGGATGTTCAGCGGGTCATTTTTAAAAGTTAGAAAATTGCAAAAAATCTGTTAGCTAATATCCTTCTTCGCGTTCGCGTTCGCGAAGAGTAATCTTGGAGGATGACATGTTACCCTTCGCATTCGCGTTAACCCACCCACATTCACGAAGTTTTGCCTTTTTCCCTCTTAACGTTCGCATCCAAGTCCTCGCGTTCGCGTAGTATTATTTAGTTCGCGTTCGCATAGTTGTTTGGAATAGATGTTAAGTGTGACTAAATAGAAACAAGATATGCAAACCAATGTTGTAGCAAGGCTAGCCTCGAGTTGGCTGGAACAGGAGCTTTGAGGCCTAGTTGGGGCAGTTAGCAATGAACAATTGATGAAGAAACAATGATAACGAAGGCCTTAAAGATAGCCTTTTGTGGTTAATAATAGGCAATAAATGAAGAACAAAAAATGAGCAACGAATGAACAAGCAGTAAATCTATAGAGCAATTGTTGAACATGTTTAGGCAAGAAAATAAGAGAATGTTCTATTGTATTCAATATTCATGTCTGTTACAAAATGACAAAGGTCCCCTTTAGATAGGAGGGGGAATTCCAACATAGTACAAGTATAATAATGATGAGGAAATGCTTATTGGTACTGCTATATAATGGCTCATTACGTATTTGTACTATTCTTGCAGACTTGGTCAGCTCTAGCCACGTATCCTTGAGAGCTTTCCTGCATATCCATGACGATCATCCATTTGTATTGCTCCTAAATTGACTATAGTGAACCTTCGATATGTTCCCTCGAGGACGCACCTCGGGATCACACTTCAAATTCTGCTTCGAGCTTCTCGAGGTCGGGCATGGAGAGACAAGTGGAACTCCCCATTTTGGCCGTATACAGTGATATAAATTTATCCTAATTTAATAAAGAATCTAATTTATACAATGATGGAAGATGACTTTATTTATTACATCCTCAACCGATGTAGAAAAACCAAGTGAAGAGATGGCTTCATATAAATATCCAAAAGTATAAATAATTAAATAATCAAACTATTCTTACCCCTATAAAAATAAATAATCTAATATATACAATGACTGAAGATCACTTTATTTATTACATCCTCTCCATAGCAATAAACCAAGTGAAGAGATGGCTTTCACATTAATGTTAAACGTAGAAATAATTAAATACTCAACTCCTCAAAATCACTATTGTCGCACCTCCTTTTTGACTACACCTCTGGAAGAAGGTATAATAAAGGGAGTTTTTTTCAATTAAAGGACAATCGAAATGGTATTTATTTCAATTAAAATATTTAGAGTCGCCACTTGGGAGATTTATGGTGTCCCAAGTCACCGGTTCAAATCCCGAATCAAGGAAAGGATTGACTCTGTATTATAGTCCGCGAACCAGAAATTCGGATAAGGAATTCTGTTTACCCGGGAGAAGGTGTTAGGCATTCCCGAGTTTTGTGGTTCTAGCATGGTCGCTCAACTGCTATAATTGGCAAAATTATCTAATTTTGAAAATATTTTTAAAACCTACTGTGCAATTTTAACTTTAACCGCTTTCAATTAATTTTAAGAAAAATTCAACGTCACATAAAATACGTTTTGGATCGTGTCACATAATTGCACCTGTAGTCCGCAACACATTTTTTATAACGTTGTTAGGATTTGAATTTGTGTCACATAAATGCGCACCCGAGTTTAGTAAGGTAAATTATTAAACTAACGCGCCTAAAGCAATTAGGCGTTTGCAAATTTGCGAGGGCCATGGAAGTTTGCTTAATGGCGCGCATCGAATTCTAAAGAGTCGAAGTTAATTATCCGAGGGCCATGGATTATGGATTTGGTTTGGCATGGCACGCCTCAAATTATTCCAAAAGGTTTTACTCAACTAAAATAAACTACGGGTGTTTATGAATATTAACGGCCTAAGTATACTACTATTGATCCGAACAAATAAAATAGAAATACATTCTTGTTTTTTTACCATAAAGATACCATATCATATTCAAAATATGGCAATGACACTTTAATTCGATTTTCTGTGCAATTACTCCATAACATCACTCAAATTAATAATAAGCAGACGTTCACATGACATTTGGGTACTCAGGTCACTAATCAAAACAAAATCATAAAATAAGTAAACAAATCAATTCACATTTAAAACAAAAGGGAAGGGGATTATTGGCAAATGGGTAATGAATCAGTCATGAGCAAATTTGTCAAAGCAGGAGGAAATCCAAAATAAGAAACTGAACCTTTATGAGAATCTTTAGCCACAGTTCTTTCCAATACTTGATTTAGTACAAAACCTCCAAAATGAATTGTGAAACAGCAGAGAAATCCTAATGTTGAACCATGAAACCAACCTTAACAAACATATCCCGGACCGGCGACCACGGACAGAAGTGGAGACAAACAACGACCTCAACGCTTACCGGAAAAACCAGACTCGAACCCAACCGTACTCCAAATTTGGGACTGGAGATCGGAACCTAAGAAAGAGGTAGATGTGTATTTCAGGTGTTGTTAATGGGAAGAAACAGAAGCACGATGGCTATGGCTGCTACGCTCAGGCGTTGAAGAAGATGAAGAATGAGGACGGGGGTCGTTTCTTTTGTTTGAAGATCTGTAGAAGACGAAGAAGAGAGCCTCCTTTCTTCTCAAGGGATCTAGGATCTCATTCTTGTGTTCAGCCGCCGGTTCGGCGTTGAAAATGAATTGGAAGCTGATGGGGTATGGTGGTGTGAGGAAGATAATCCGAGGGGGGTATGCATTGTGCGCTCCCTCTTCAGCTTATTGTAGGCGTTAGTATATGTAGAGTCTAGGTTTAGGTTATTATTTTGTGTATTTTGCCAATTAGTTCCTAGGTCTTTTGTGTTAAATCCTTAGGTTGTTCTTATTTATTTTTGTTCCAAAGAAGAGTCTAGAAGGGTCCCTAGGCTTAATGGACTAATCCAAATTGGGCCAAGAATTGGGCTTTAAAACTTTTAAAATTGTAATCCAACACCTTAATTGACTCCTTTTAAAATAAGATAAAAATACTACATAATGTCAAAGCTAATCCTAATTAATTAAACCAAACATGAAACTATTTTTGTATTTTTGAAATTATATAGAGACAAAAACAAGGTACTATTTTTGTATTTTTTGAAAAATATATAAACTAAAATATTTTTGTAATTTTTTATTCTTATGACAAAAATAAAGTAAAAAAGTCAAAAAATAGTTGAAATAGCTACATTAGGCCTAAATTAAATATTTACATACTAAAATATAAAAAATCTTGGGGAGTGTAAAAAATCACATGTCTACAGCTGCCCCTCTTTGACTGGACATACGAAGTATCTTCAGACAAAGAACGACTAGACAGGTTTTTTGACCCGACCCTTATTTGGAGAGACTAAAACTGAGAAAAGGGGAATGTGACCGAACCCTGGTATCTGAGCTGCCTACATATCCTTGGCTATAAAGGAATCAGGCCACATGTTTCAGAGGTGAGTGAGGTGATAGAGTATGCCGAGGTGGAGAGCCAGTCGAGGTGCTGTTCCGCTGAAGTTCTGGTCCGCGGTCCTATCATTACATCAAAAATCAAAACATGAAAAAGACTAGCTAAGCCTATCAACTACGAGTTACAAGATTCCTATCTATAAGTCTTCTGAAGCTTGATCTTGAGTCTTGAATGGTTCTTCATGCAGACTTTGGATCTGAACCTTGACGCTTGCTGGTTGCAGGTGCTAATTCATTCTTCCTCAGCTTTTCGGACCAAACCCGAACGCCACACCATGCTTGTGACTCTAATCATGTCTTAAGCAATTCACATTTTTCTCTACTTATGCGTTTGGATTCACTTTTGCTTTCATTTTGTTTCTCCTATTCTTTTATTATTTTGGATTGTGACTAACTTCTGTTAATCATCTCTCGGACCATTGACTCGCATTCTTTCCACAAGCCTATTTTGTTGCTAACTTGAATTGTATCTCCATGCTCTCCAGGCGGGCTCCTGACTGCTGATCCTGAATTATATTCCCATACTCTCCAGGCGGACTCCTGATTGCTAAACTTGAAATGTATTCCCTGCTCTCCTAATTGCTAAGCTTGAATGTATTCCCTGCTCTCCAGGCGGACTCCTGACTACTGACTCGAAATGTATTCCCAACTCTCTAGGCGGGCTCCTGACTGCTGACTTAAATGTATTCCCATGCTCTCCAGGCGGGCTCCTGACTTGAAATGTATTCCCTGCTCTCCAGGCGTGCTCCTGACTTCTAAACTTGAATGTATTCCCTGCTATCCAGGCGTGCTCCTAACTACTGAATTGAAATGTATTCCCTGCTTTACAGACAGGCTCCTGACTGCTGACTTGAAACGTGTTCCCTGCTCTCCAGGCGGGCTCCTAACTGCTGATTTGAAATGTATTCCCTGCTCTTTAGGAGGGCTCCTGACTGCTGACTTGAAATGTATTCTCTGCTCTCCAGGCGGGCTCCTAACTGCTGACTTGAAATGTATTCCCTTGTTCTCCAGGCGGGCTCCTGACTATTGACTTGAACGTATTCCCATGCTCTCCAGGCAGGCTCCTGAGTGCTGACTTGAAATGTATTCCCTGCTGTCCAGGCGGGCTCCTGACTGCTGACTTCAACTGTATTCCCTTATTCTCCAGGCGGGCTCCTGACAGTTGACTTGAAATGTATTCCCTTGTTCTCCAGGCGGGCTCCTGACTGCTGACTTGAAATGTATTCACTGCTCTCCAGTCAGGCTCCTGACTGTCGAATTAAAATGTATTCCCTTGTTCTCCAGGCGAGCTCCTGACTGCAGACTTTGAAATGTGCTCCCTTGTTCTCCAGGAGGGCTCCTGATTTCAACAAAATAGACAAAAACAAAGAAAAACATTTTCCCCAATTTGGTAGTTGGGCTCATATATGAGTGCTAACCGAATCATATTACCAAATATCAATAAGAACTTAAAAGCTAAAACTTGGATTGTACTCCCTTGTTCTCCAGGTGCGCTCCTGACTGCTGACTTGAAGTGTATTCCCAACTCTCTATGCGGGCTCCTGACTACTGACTTGAAATGTATTCCATTGTTCTCTAGACGGGTTCCTGACTGCTGACTTAAAATGTGCTCCCTTGTTCTGCAGGCGGGCTCCTGACTGTTGACTTGAAATATGCTCCCTGCTCTCCAGGCGGGCTCCTGACTGCTGAATTGAAATGTATTCCCTTGTTCTCCAGGCGGGCTCCTAACTGCTGACTTGAAATGTTCTCCTTTGTTCTACTGTTGGGCTCCTGACTGCTAACTTTAAATGTATTCCCTGCTCTCCTGGTGGGCCTCTGACTGCTGACTTGAAATGTAATGCCTGTTTTCCAGGCGGGCTCCTGACTGCTGACTTGAAATGTATTCTCTTGTTCTCCAGGCGGGCTCCTGACTGCTGGCTTGAAATGTATTCCCTGCTATCCAGGCGGGCTCTTGACTGTTAACTTGAAATGTATTCCCTGCTCTCCAGGCGGGCTCCTGACTACCGACTTGAAATGTATTCCCTACTCTCTAGGCGGGCTCCTGACTGCTGACTTGAAATGTATTCCCTTGTTCTCCAGGCGGGCTCCTCACTGCTGAACTTGAAATGCCCTCCCTTGTTGTCTAGGCAGGCTCCCGACTGCTAACTTGAAATGTATTCCCTTGTTCTCCAGGCGGGCTCCTGACTACTGACTTGGATATATTCCCTTGTTCTCCAGGCAGGCTCTTGACTTTAACAAAACAAACAAACCAAAGAAAACTTTCTACTCCAATTTGGTGGCTGGGCACATATGTGATTGTAAGCTACATGATGTTACAAAATATTAATAAGAATTTGAAAGCTAAAACTTGAATTGTACTCCCTTGTTCTCCAGGTGGGCTCCTAATTGATGAAACTTGAATGTACTCCCTTAATCTCCAGGCGGTCTCCTGACTGTTGACTTTAAATGTATTCCCTTGTTCTCCAAGCGGGCTCCTGACTGATGACTTGAAATGTATTCCCTGCTCTCCAGGCGGGCTCCTGGCCGCTGACTTGAAATGTGCTCCCTTGTTCTCCAGGCGGGCTCCTGACTGCTGATTTGAAATGTGCTCCCTTGTTCTCCAGACGGGCTCCTGATTGCTGATTTGAAATGTATTCCCTTCTCTCCAGGCAGGCTCCTAAGTACTGACTTGAAATGTATTCCCTGCTCTCCAGGCGGGCTCATAACTGCTTACTTGAATGTATTCCTATGTTCTCCAAGCGGACTCCTGACTACTGACTTGAACTTTTCTCCCTATTCTCCAAGCGGGTACCTGATTTCAACAAAAATAGACAAAACAAAAAAAAATTTGTGCCCCAGTTTGATAGTTGGGCACATAGGTGAGTGTTAAACTGAATTTTTCTACCAACTATTACTAAGAATTTGAAAGCTAGATCCTATTATCCAGGAAGGTCCTAACAATTCTTAATTGAACGACAATTATAAACCTGACTTATATCTTCTAAAGGTATTACTTCCGCTAAGTCCTGTTATCTAAGCAGATCTTAAAACTACATCCTATTATCCATGAAGGTCCTGAAAATCAAAATCAAGTCTTATCTTAAAAAAAAATAACAATTTTACGACTGAATTACTAACCTACAACAAAATTTACTCTACATCTTGTTATCTAATGGAAATCTTAAAACTAGGTCCCATTATTCAGGGGGTTCCTGAAAACTCTTAATTAAATGACAATTTTTAATCTAAAGGTATTATTTCCGCTACATCTTGTTATCTAACAGCAATCTTAAAGCTATGTCCCATTATTCAGGAGGGTCCTGAAAATCTAAACCAAACCTTATCTTACGAGTGACAACTTTTACAGCTAAATTATATTTCCCTACGGCGGGAGTATAGTAGAAAATGTTTTATTAACACAAGAGATTATCACTGATATTAGGTTGAGAACCAAAGCAGGACCTAATGTAGTGATTAAATTGGACATGACCAAGGCGTATGATAGGCTTTCTTGGTTATTCTTGACAAAGGTATTAAGGAAGATGAGGTCTGGTGAGGGATTTATAGGGTTCGTGTTTGGGATTGTCTAAAACAATTGGTATTCTATGCTAATTAATGGTCAATCTTATGGCTTTTTTAAATCATCTAGAGGTGTTAAACAGGGGGATCCACTGTCTCCAAACATATTTATCCTAGCAGCTGAAGCTCTATGAAGAGGTCCAAATGCTCTTTATTTGAATCTATATTTTTGTGGATTTCAATCATTTGGCATATGTGGATGACATTATCATCTTCTCATTTCAGATGCTATTTCTCTTAGTTTGGTAATAGATGTTTTGCATGCTTATGAAAGTGCATCTGGACAGTTGGTGAACAAAAGCAAATCTGATATATATATGCATCATTTGGTTGATATGAAGATGGTAAGAAAGGTGGAAAGAATTATAGGAATTGAAAGGAGAGATTTTACCTTCACATATTTGGTATGTCCCATTTTCTACTCGAGAAGAAAGATGGACTACTATCAAGATCTAATTACTAAGGTGACGGATAAATTACAAGCCTGGAAGGGGAAGCTTCTATCAATTGGTGGTCGAGCTATTATGATTTCTCATGTTCTTCAAAGTATGCACATACATCTCCTCACAGCTGTGAATTCTCCACATTATGTCATAAATAAATTGCATAAGATTTTTGCTCAATTCTTTTGGAGTAGTGCACTAGGGGGTACTAGTAGGCACTGGGCTTCATGGAATACACTATGCATGCCTTGTGAAGAAGGTGGGTTGGATTTAGATCTCTACATGATTTATCTAAAGCTCTATTTTGCAAAATGTGGTGGAACTTTAGAACTAAGCCTAGCCTATGGAGTTCATTCATGAGCCAAAAATATTGCAAAAAATTAAATTCAGTGATCGTACCATGGAGGAAGGGGTAACATATATGGAGAAAGATGTTAGAATATAGGGATACTATTGAACACCAAATAACTTGGCACCCTAAGATGGGATCCTCTCTTTTTTGGTATGATAACTGGACGGGGTTGGGAGCTCTATATTTTATTGTGCCTCCAGAATTTGGGATTGATGAAACGATTCACAATGTGTATGATGTGATGGAGAAGATGTTGGAGATTCTGCCATTGGATTTTGCTACACATATTCTGGATTTTATTAAGCCTCCAGTGATGGAAAATTCGTTAGATGTATCATACTGGATGCTTGATACTCGTGGGAAGTTTAGTGTAAAATCAGCATGGGAGTATTTAAGGAGAAGGAGTGATCCTTGGATTGCATACAAAATGATATGGGTTAAAGGTTTGCCTTTTAAGATATATTTTTTCATGTGGAAAGTGTGGAAAGTCAAGCTACTTCTTGATGATTTTATGAGAAGATTGGGGTACTTTATGCCTTCAAGGTTTTGGTGCTGTAGCGAGCCAAAACAAGAATCATTGACCCACTTGTTCTTCACCTCATCTGCTGCCAAAGTAGTATTGAAATATTTTTTATCCGGGGCTGGAATTTCAGTGGAGAACTTGACATTGCATCAAGCCATTATTAGGTGTTGGACTGCTCAAGTTGTACCAAGAATCAGGCCTATAATGCAAGCTTTACCCTCATGTATGGGAGCTGTGGAAAAGGAGAAATATCTACAAATATGGGGAGCCAGTGTCTATTAGCAGCATAATTTATTAGGTTTCATCGTCGTTACAAGCTCTTGTCAGATTAAGGAAACCTGACCTTTCTAATGTTCCTCACAAATGGCATGAGTTTCTGGAACTGCTGGAAAGGTACACTCCTAAGTTGAGGTATGAGAAGGTTCTCTAGGACAAGCCTATGGAGAGGTGGTTGAAAATTAATACGGATGGTGCATCAAGGGGGAATCCTGGTAGGAGCTCAGTAGGAATTTGTATTAGAGATGAGTTTGGAGATGTGATATATGCGATAGGAAGGGAGATTCAGGAAACAAACAAATACTGAATCTGAGGCAATTGCAATTTTGGAGGCAATGAAGGTTTATAATGATCGCAACTTCACTAATGTTTGGCTAAAAACTGATTCTATGTTGTTGAAGAACATTACTGAAGGGGTGTGGAAGACGCCGTGGAATATTGTGCAACAGGTGGAGGAGATTTGGTTTTTAATGGAGAGAGGAAATTACAAGGTGTCTCATACATTTAGGGAGGGAAATAAAATGGCAAATCACCTTGCTAACCATGCTCTAGACGTAGGTGATTTTGAATACAATAAGTTTTGGCAACTAGATGTTCAAAGTAGAAGGATTGTCAATGAGGACAAACTCTAATGTCCATATTTGAGGGAAAAAGTAGCAAAGATCTAAGGAATAAGGGGACAAGGTGGAGTAGAGTAAATGAGGAGTCATTGGGTGTTTTCAGCTCTTCTAATCACCATGGTCAGATCTGCAATGAGGAGAACATGGTGATCTATTGGTTCACTACAAGGTGTTCTTTTTTGCATGTACTTTTGTTGTGATATTGCTCTATGGTCTAATGGTATCTCACTTGGTGGTATTAATGCCTAGCATTCATTCCAATGGGACTATAGACCTAGGCAATAGTATAGTCATGAGGATATCCATGAGGCTGCTAGAAATTATCACAACATTACCCATAATGCCTAAGAGAAGTGGGAAGGTTCAGTTAAACTACAATAGAAATTGGAGTTTATTCAAAAGTAATGCAGCTGGTACAGAGTTAAAGGATGATCAAATCAAAAAATACAAGGAAAGATGCCTAGAAAGCTTAAGAGAAATAGGCAACAAGGGCTGTTGGTAATAGAATTCTAGAGGGCTAAAGTGGTTGGCAGATGTTATTTAATCGAAAAGTGGCCCAGAATTTAATAGAATTGGGCAATATGGACTAGGGAATACAGGGGGTCAGGCATTGGTAAATATAGTGCAATATGTTATTTGGACTGTGAATACTTTGGAACTTATAATTTGGCAGGTGGTTGATAACAATGAAAGCAGCTGGGTCGAGCAAAGATCAGTCATCCACCATGGTCAAATCACACAGGATTGTGGATGGTGTAATGGGTCAGGAAACATTAATGAAATCATGCCCTTCCTTTGGCCCATCCTCCAATTAGCGGTATTAGTATTTTGTACTCAATCCATAAGAGGAAAAACTAGGGAAGGCATGAGCATGATAAAGAATGGCACAAGTACAGAAAATAATTAGAAGATGGTTAGTGTTTTGATGTCAAGGCATCACGTTATAATTGGAAATTTGGAGGGTACACCATATGGGAGTCAGGCAAGGAAAAGGAATTCACTTAGGAAAAATTTGATACTGATAGAATGCAATAAATCAGTGGAGCATCAAATCTAGACACCAGTATCACTACACAAAATACCTCAGTTGGAGAAGGTTATTTGGTGGAATGTTGCTCAATGGTTCAGTAATAGCTGGGCAGATTTAACTACAAGGAATAAGGAGGCAATGAAATCATTGGAGCTGCATATCCAAATCTTTAGGGAGGAACATATGTGCAGCTCAATTTTTACTAACTCTTTTATTTTTTGCAGGAAAAGTTATTGTTTTCATGCCTTCTCATATTATACGAATTCATTGGGTGCTATTAGCACCTAGTGCTCATTCTCTTGAAGAAGGTAATACGAGAAGCACAAGCATTAACGTGAAGAGACCATCCAGTTCTTCAAGTTTCAGTATAAGAAGCAGCACATTTGAGAGACAAAGGATTACTGGTCAAATAGAGAGCAATGCTACAGATAGTAGAGGCAATATTCACTCTGCCATACACAAGAGAAATGCATCAAATTGGGAACACAGGAATAGGTTGGACACAACTATGCACCAGTGGTATTTGAACTTTGGATAAGAAAATTGGAACATTGAGGTACAGATCACCTTGACAGAGGTTGATATAGAGAGCCAGACATATGGTGAGTATTCAGTGTGTATGTTATATTCTACAATGGAATCTCAGCTGGTGGTATTAGTGTTATGCACTCATTCCACTGAGAGAAAATCACAGATATACAGATACATAGGAAAAAAGAAGGGCAATATGATGCCCAGGTATTACTTCATATGTAGTCACGGGTGGCTAGCTAAAGTAACAACACATGAAGAGTTTGGACTAGATGATCAAGAGGAGGGTCATACCTCAGATGCACAGGAAATAATCCAAATATCTACAAACATACAATTGCAGCAACAAACCCACGCAGGTACTCACAAAAGGAATAGCTGCACACAAGATTGTGGATGGTGCAAAGGTACAGGAAACACTACTGAAAGTAGGTCCTTCTTCTGGTCCAACCTCCTAGTGGTGGTACTAGTACTTAGTGCTCAATCCACTGGAGGGCAAGCTGGTGAAGGCATACGTATGATAACAAATGTCACAAGAGCTGGAAATAAGGTATCTAGTTTGTTGTTGTTGAGGCAGCACTTTCTAGCTAGAATTTTGGAGGTTATACCATATGGTACAGCAAGAAACTCAGCTCATATAGACATTAAGATATGCAAGGAACGCAGAACTAAAAATTTAAAACTCCAATCATGGATCACTTGTGATTTAGGGATGAGAAAAGGAAAGGACAACACAGAAAATGGCCTCTGGACAGTACATGCAACAACATCAGATGGGCATACTGGGAATCCAAAAGGTTCAGAAATAAAGGAATGTAGATTGAATCCAACACAAGTAGATGCAAAAGAAATCAGCACACGGGAAAGGCACAACAGAATAAGCAAGAATGAACTACAAATGCGTGAAACTGCAATACATGGCTATGTTTGTAATAGGCTAGTTTTTATACATGTTTTAGACCTTATTAGTCATATTACTATTAGATCATATTGTAATATCAATATTGGGCCTCACAAGTCCAAAATTGATAATAGGATCAATGTAACGCACATACATTATCATCTTACTCCAAGTAAGACAACATGCTACTTTGTTTTTATAACTCCAAGTAAGACAACATGCTCCTAGGCTCATAACCTAGTGGATTACTTAAAAAATTGAATTTAAGTTCACTTCGATCAATATTTTGGGTAAAAGGACCCAGACCCATAATTTGACGGTCCTAGAGGATCCATAGAAAAATATAGGATTTGGGTGTATGCCCGAAATTCAATTCCGAGGTCCTAAGCCCGAGAAATAAATTTTTGAAAGAAATTATTTAACTGAAAATATAAGAGTTAATGAAAATTTAAAAATGTTTGAATTTGATGGTATCGGGCCCGTATTTTAGTTCCGGAGACCGGTACAAGTTTAAAATAATAAATAGGTTGAATATGTGGAAATTGGTAAGAATCGGAGTTCGTTTGGTATAAATCACACCTTTAGTTGAGAAAATGGAAATTTTAATGTTCTTGAGTAATTTCATGAATTTGAGGTTGAATTCATAGTTGTTGATGTTATTTTGATGATTGGATCACACGAGCAAATCGATATGATGTTTTATGACTTGCATACATTATTGGTTTGGAGCCATGAGGGTTCGGGTGAGTTTTGGATAGACCACAGAGTGAAATTGGACTTAGAAAAATTGTTGGTATGTTGCAGCTGTGTAACAGGCCTCTGATCTCGTAATAGCGAGATCAAGCCTAGTAATTGCGAGATCAGGCCTCGCAAATGCGAGGTGCTCAGGGATGGGAATTGCGACCCCAGTGTCGCATACGCAAACCAAGCCAAGGCAGGCCCTCTTCGCAAATGCGAGCACTGGGTGGGAATTGCGAAGCCTGCCTATCACAAATAGGATTATTTCCTTCGCAATTGCGAATGTGAGAGGATTCTAAAGGGGTTCGCAATTGTGACATCTGAGATCTGCTAAATGAGATTTTGACGGATTTTTCTTCATTTTTCTAAACAAACCATAAGCTCTCTTGGGCGATTTTCCAAAGAAAGGTTCTTCTCCAAATCATTTGTAAGTCATTTCTAACTCATTTATTTCAACCTAATCCATCTTTTTACATGATTTCTTTTCAAAATCAAGGGTTTTCATGGGAAATTGGGTGATTTTGGGTAGAACTTAGGATTTTTCGAATTTTGGGGATTTGGACCTCGATTTCATGTACGATTTCAAAACAAATTATATATTTGAGTTAGCGGGTGAATGGGTGATCGGGTTTTTGTTTGAACTTCGGGTTTTGACCAAGTGGGCCCGAGGTCGGGTTACTTGTTGGAGAAAACATTGGGAAACCTATTTTCATGTATTAGAATTTGTTTATTTACCATTTATTAATGTTATAAAGTAAATTGTGACTAGATACAAGCGAATTGGAAGTGAAATCAAGAGGTAAACGGTAGTTGAGGCTTGATTGTGTTCGTGGCATTGAATTAAGTGTTTGGTCTAACCTTGGCTTGAGGGAGTAGGAATTGTGGCCTTATTTGCTATGTGTTATGTGTTGAGTACGACATATATGTGTGGTGACGAGTATCTATATGCTTGTGTCAAAAATACCCGTGAGTTTAACACTATGATTGTTTTGACTTCGTTATGTATTGTCCATGTTTAATATGATGATTATAAATGTTGAACAAGATATATGAAAGTATTATTGAATATTGTTGAGCATTGGATCAAGTTGAGACTTATGTTATGAAGTGATTGTGGAGACGAGATGAGATATATTGTTGTTTCCCTTGCATGGATGTTATTATTTATGATATTGTTTCACTTGCTGGGATATTATTGCTAATAATATTGTATCCCTTGTCGGGATTCTTTTATGATTGGTGTTGATTTGTATATTGGGATCGGGTTGCACACCATAATTATATTATATAATATCGGGTTGCACGTCACAACAAGGAGTAATAAGGGTGGACAGGTGAGGTCAGGTTGCACGCCGCAACATCATTATATAATTGTGATCGGATTGCATGCCGAAAAAGTATTATATGATTGGGATAGGATTGCACGCTACAACAGTATCATATGATTAGGATCGGGTTGCACGTCACAACATTATTATATGATCGAAATCGGGTTGCACGTCGCAACAGTATTATATGATTGGATCGGGTTGCACGCCGCAACAGTATTATATGATTGGGATTGGGTTGCACGTCGCAACAGTATTATATGATTGGGATTGGGTTGCACGCCGCAACAACATTATATGATTGGGATCTGGTTGCACGCGCGCAATAGTATTATATGATTGGGATTGGGTTGCAAATCGCAAAAAAGAAATAATAAAAGTGAATATTGATTCTTATGGTGAGAACGAGAGTAAAAGCACGTAAAGTGATACCGTGAACTTGTTACTATTTTCCTTATTCTTGCTGATATGAAATTATGGTATTCTTTATGCTTCTCTACTGAAATTCTGCTAGTTCTTGATATTCCCCGTAGCATGTTCCCCCTCCCAATCTGTAACTACTAGTTTCTGTTGTTATTATTTGTCGTATATGGTTTACCTGCACAGGTTTATTTGGTAGTCTTGTTCTAGCCTCATCACTTCTTCGCCGAGGTTAGGCTCGACACCTACCGGCACATGGGGTTGGTTGTGCTGATACTACACTCTACACTGTGTGTGGATCCTGATACTGGAGCATTTGGACCAGAGTGACATTGCTGCCTTTAGGCCATGAGAGTTGAGATGGTTCTATCACATGGGAGTGGTCAGGGGTCTAATAAGAAGCCCTCTCATTCTGGCAAGTTCAGTGGTGCCTCATCTGGAGGCAAGGATTCTTTTGGTAGAGGCTATCCTTCCAGGCCGTTTTATTTAACACTACAAGCTTCTCTCGATGATCTAGGTGGGCGTGATTCTTATGTACCTCCTTCAGGATATCCAACTCCTATCACAGCACCTCCTTTTTAGAGCTATCATCATGTTCAGTCAGCCCGCCAATATCAGTCTCAGTTTCCTCAGACACAGCACTCAAGTGGATGCATTGAGTGAGGTGAGTATGGTCATATTCAAAGGGCTTGTGCGAGATTAGTGTGTGTTCAATCGCAGCATCAGGGTTCCTGTGCCATGGTTCAGGCACCTAGTGTTCCACTGCCCACCCAGCCAACTAGAGGTGGAGGTAGAGGTGCTAGAGGCGGAGGTAAAGGTATTAGAGGTGGAGGTCGGGCCACTAGAGGTGCAGGTCAGCCAGTAGGAGGCCGTCCCAGGGATGTAATTCAGTGTGGTGGGGTCTAGCCCTGATGTATACTCTTCCAACCAGGCCTAAGGCCGAGGCCTTCGATGCAGTTATCACAAGTACTGTTATGGTTTGTAGTTGAGATGCTTCAGTTCTGTTTGATCAAGTATCTACATACTCCAATGTGTCATCTTATTTTGCCCCTTATTTGGTCATGCCTAGTGATTCCATGGGTGCTCATGTACATGTGTCTACACCGGTGGGTGATTCTATTGTGGTAGATCGTGTCCATCGTTCTTGTATAGTTGTGATTAAGGGTCTTGAGACTAGAGTGGACCTGTTAGTTTTGGATATGGTTGATTTTGATGTTATATAGGGGACGAACTAGTTATACCTTACCATGCAATCTTGGACTGTCATGCAAAGACCGTCGCCTTGCCAGGTTTACCTCGTTTAGAGTGGAGAGGGACTCTTGGTCATTCTACCAGCCGGGTTATCTCATATATGAAGGCTCGACGTACGGTTGATAAGGGATGTTTGGCTTATTTGGCGTATGTTTGTGATTCTAGTGCTAAGGTTCCTTCTATGGATTCTGTGCCTATTGTTTGTAAGTTTCCTGAGGTATTTCATTCAGACCTGCCGGGTATGTTACCCAACAAGGATATTGACTTTTGCATTGATTTGGCTCCAGGCACTCAGCATATTCATATTCCTCCGTTTCACATGGCTCCGCCAGAGTTGAAAGAATTGAAGGAGCAGCTACACGACTTGCTTGATAAAGGCTTTATTAGACCTAGTGTCTCGCCCTGGGGTGCGGCGGTGTTGTTTGTGAAGAAGAAGGATGGGACGATGAGGATGTGTATAGATTATCGGTAGTTGAACAAGGTCATGATCAATAATAAGTATCCATTACCGAGGATTAATGATTTGTTTGACCAGCTTCAGGGTGCCCAAGTATTTTCCAAGATCAATTTGAGATCTGGCTACCATCAGTTGAGGAATAGGGCATCCGATGTTCCTAAGACAGCTTTCCGCACTCAGTACGGGCATTATGAGTTCTTAGTGATGCCATTCCGGTTAACAAATGCCCCCGCAACTTTCATGGATTTGATGAAGCGAGTGTTCAAGCCTTACTTGGATTCTTTCATGATAGTCTTCATTGATGATATTTTGATCTATTCCCGCATCCGAGAGGAGCATGAGCAGCATTTTCGAGTCGTTCTCCAGACTTTGAGGGATAATCAGTTATATGTTAAGTTTTCGAAATGTGAATTATGGTTGAGTTCAGTTGCATTCTTGGGTCCCGTTGTATCAGCAGAGTGTATTCGGGTGGATCCAAAGAAGATAGAGGCAGTCAAGGACTGGCCTAGACCCGCATCAGCTATAGATATACGGAGTTTCTTGGGTTCGGCGGGCTATTACCGTCGGTTTGGCGGGCTATTACCGTCGGTTTGGGGAGGGTTTTTCATATATTGCAGCCCGGATGACCAGGTTGACCCAGAAGGGTGCCCAGTTTAGGTGGTCGGACGAGTGTGACGCGAGCTTTTAGAAGCTCAAGACAGCTTTGACTACGGCGCCAGTGTTGGTACTGCCTACGGGTTCAGGGCCTTATACAGTGTATTGTGACGCATCTCGTACTAGACTTGGTGCGGTGTTGATGAAGGATTGCAAGGACATTGCTCATGCTTTGCGATAGTTGAAGATTCACGAGAAGAATTATCGAGTTCATGATTTGGAGCTAGCAGCCATTTGTCACACCACCATTTTACCACCCAAGAGAGGATATAAGGGAGTTTTTCCAATTTAAGTGATATTAATCGAAATGGGATTACGTTATTTAATTTCAGAGTCGCCACTTGGAATAATTTATTTGGTGCCCCAAGTCATGAATTTATTTTAAAATCCCAAATCGAGAAAAATCGACTTTAGTTAAAAGTCTGCGAAACCAGAAAACTAGGTAAGGAATTATGTTAACCCTGGAGAACGTGTTAGGCATTTTCGGGTTTCGTGGTTCGAGCACGGTCGCTTAAATATTAATAATTGGACTAATTATCTAATTAATTACATGTGTTTAAACCTATTGTGCATTTTTAACTTTATAACCGCTTTTAATTATTTTTAAACAGCTTTTAGGATTCATGGATTTATTTCTTGAACAAGTTACAATTGTCGTACACTTGTTTGTTTTTGTACACGCCGCAAGCCACGCTACATGAAATACACCCGCGATCCGTGACATGTTAAGTATTCGAGGTTTTTATAATCGGGTCACATGAAATGCTATGCCAAAGGAACTGTACCCATAGTCATAAGAAATTATTATAAACTCGTCTAAAGCAAACTATGAATATTTACAGTTGTTTATTTCTTAAAGTGTGAGATTATTGTGAGGCCAAGAGTTATGGAAGAAGTAAACTTACTATGGAAGGATTGTCAAGCTATAAATATTAAAGGCCGATCCATATATTCTTGAGTTACCTTAAGCCCACATCAAGCTAACCTTTATATTCCATTAAAACAGGCTCAATGAGAAAATTAAGAGTACAACAAAAGACTAGGTTAAAGAAGGAACATGGCAATATTAAATTATCTAATAAAAGAAAAGTGCAATATTAAATTATCTAATTCCTAACTTAACATTTGCGATCTTTATGACCATAGCCATTTTTATTTCTAAAGCAAGAAAGAACGACACTGTACCCTTCAATCAATCTCTAAGTTGATTCTCAAATAGAACTTTAATACACCTTTATCAACTCTCAATGCAATTCTAGTGTGCAAAGTCGCCCAAACCAGTAGAAGTAAGAGGTTCTTACTCCCATGTAGTCTAAATGTTTTTTTTCTCTTATTGTTTTCTACAATTTTCTATCTTCTTTTTTATACTAATTATAAACACAACTATAGAATTGTTGTCTAACATAAACATTCTGAGCATTCATCCCACAAATCAAAGTAGGCAAATAACTTTAATCTTTTCCTAATCATGTATATTCCAATCAATCAACCTCCATTCCATACCTCATCCTATTTCTTTGGGTGTTGTCATAGCCAAAACAGCAGTGACAAAATAAGATGGTAAACTTTCCTCTTCCATTATTATCTTCGAGAAATAGAGTAAGACAGTCGAAACATAGAAGGTTTGAAGATGAAATTTCATATATACGCCGCATGCCCTAGATTTCTTTCAGTATTCTAAACATGCCAAGTGAAAAGTTTCCTTCGGGCCGCGTGAAACAAATGCTTTGAATCTACTAATTTACAGCACTAAGCTAATAGCCGAAAGATAATAAAGCAATCACAATCATCACATCAAATTGGAGTGCTGCGTGGCTAATAAACAAAAGAAACAATAACTGAATACATTGCATCATAAAGGATGGAACATAGATAACAATGGACCTTATATTGCCTTTAAATTTTCGGCAAAGCAACGATCAAAACAACAACGATAACTACGATTGGAACCAACAGCGACAAACTCCGCTCTCTTAACTAGAAAGAAACACTATTTATCTGATGTGGAAAAGGAAGCCGTCATAAGCTATTTTCAGAGGTTTTCGAGTTGGATTTTGGGTATTTTTGGGGCTGGATTTCGGGTGATTTGGACTGGATTTGCAGCTGTTTTAAGGTGTTTATAGAACTGATTTTGAACTTGATTTCAGGTGTAAAAGGGTATGTTTTACTAGTTGGAGTTTGGGGCATTTTAAGTGTGTTCATGGCCTACTCCATATCTGATATTAATGGACGAAAAAACAGATATTATAAGGAAGTTTCATGGTGGGGATAGGGAAATAGATGAAAGTGAAAAGCTACTGATTTTGATGGAGTATGGTGATCGACCTTCTTTCAGGGAAAAATGGGGGTGACTCTTGGAGATCGGAAGGGAAATGAGATGGCTGATCTTCGGTGAAGGAGCAGCAGCCTTTGGTCAAGACGAAGGGGAAGAGTCACGGCTGTTATATCTCTTAGGGTGTAAATATTTTTGTTTTAGCTAGCTCTACTTTTGTAGGGATTAGGAATTAGGTTAGGTCAAACAAAAAATAAATATGGGCTTGGATTAAGGAAATTGGGTTGGACCATATCTTATTGAATTTTAACTTTGGGGTAAGAAAACTAAGTAATATAATGTATCTATAAAATATAATAACTAATCTTAATTAAATAAGTTACTAAAATCAAACTAAATACTAGGAGTGAAACTATTTATATTTTTTTTAATTTTATGAATAGTAGATAAACTAAGAGTAACTAAATAAAATATATATTAGCTAAATAAAGAAAACATATATATATATATATATATATATAAATTTTCGTTTTTTTGTGATAAAATAAAGTAAAAGAGTCAAAATTAGTTGAAATACTATACTAGACCTAAACTAAATATTTACGCTAAAAATGTGTAAAATATCTTAGGGAGGGTCAAAAATTACATGTCTACACCATTGTTCACGCGCTGAAGATTTGGAGGCACTACTTATATGGCGTGTCATGTGAGTTGTTCACGGATCATAGTAGTCTGCAGTACTTGTTCAAGCAGAAGGAGCTAAATTTGAGGCAGAGAAGGTGGTTGGAGCTTTTGAAAAACTATGATATCACCATCATATATCATCCGAGGAAGGTCAATGTAGTGACTGATGCTTTGCGTAGAAAGTCAGTTATTATGGGCAGTCTTGCGTATATTCCGGTCAGTGAGAGACTGCTTGCTTTGGATGTTCAGGCTTCAGCCAGCCAGTTCGTGAGGTTGGATGTGTATGAGCCTAGTCGTGCGCTAGCTTGTACAGTTGCCTATTCTTCATTATTTGAGCGTATCCGAGATCGGCAGTATGATGATCCTCATTTATGTGTCCATAGAGACACAGTGCGACACGGTGGTGCCAAGCAGGTTATATTAGGAGATGATGGAGTTCTGAGGATGCAGAGTCGAGTTTGTATGCCTAATGTGGATGGACTTCGAGAAATGATTCTAGAGGAGGCCCATAGTTCTCGGTACTGTATTCATCCGGGTGCCGCTAAGATGTATCAGGACTTGCGGCAACATTATTGGTGGAGAAGGATGAAGAAAGATATTATTGCGTATGTAGCACGATGTTTGAATTGTCAACAGGTAAAGTACGAGCATCGGAGACCTGGTGGTTTATTTTAGAGGATTGAGATTCCATAGTGGAAGGTGGGACCGTATCACTATGGACTTCATTGTTGGATTCCCACAGACTCAGAGGAAGTTCGATGCGATGTGGGTTATTGTTGATAGGCTAACCAAGTCAGCGCATTTCATTCCTATTGCAGTCTCCTATTCTTCAAAAAGGTTAGCTGAGATCTATATTCGGGAGATTGTTCGTCTTCATGGTGTGCCCGTGTCTATCATTTATGACCGAGGTACGCAGTTTACCTCACATTTCCGAAGGGCAGTTGAGCATGAGTTGGCCACACGGGCCGAGTTCAGCACAATATTTTATCCATAGACGGACGAACAATCCGAGCGTACTATTTAGATTTCGGTGGATATGCTCCGAGCTTGTGTTGTTGGCTTTAGAGGCTCGTAGGAACAGTTCTTGCCATTAGCAGAGTTTGCCTACAACAACAGTTACCAGTCGAGCAATCAGATGGCTCCCTATGGGGCATTAAATGGTACACAGTGTCGGTCGCCGGTTGGATAGTTCGAGCCGGGAGAGGCTCGGTTGTTGGGTACAGATCTAGTACAGGATGCATTAGATAAAGTTAAGATCATTCAGGATACGCTTCGTACAGCTCAGTCCAGGAAAAAGAATTACGCGGACTGCAAGGTTCGTGATATGACATTTATGGTTGGAGAGCGAGTGTTGCTTCATGTGCCGCCCATGAAGAGCGTGATGAGATTTGGGAAGAAGGTAAAGCTAAGGCCTAGATTCATTGGTCTTTTTGAGATTCTTGATCGAGTGGGAGAGATGGCTTACAAACTTGTGTTGCCTCACAGTTTATCAGTCGTGCAACTAGTGTTTCATGTGTCCATGCTTCAAAAGTATCATGGCGATCCATCCCACGTGTTAGACTTCAGTACTATCCAGTTGGACAAGGACTTGTCCTATGAGGAGGAGCCGGTAGCTATTATAGACCGGTAGGTTCGTCTTTTGAGATCAAAGAGTATTCCTTCAGTTCGTGTTTAGTGGAGGGGTCAACCTGTTAAGGCAGCGACCTGGGAGTCCGAGTCTGATATACGGAGCCGATATCCTCATCTTTTCTCCGACTCAGGCACTTTTCTATGTTCGTTCGAAGACGAATGATTGTTTTATAGGTTGATAATGTGATGACCCAAAATGCCATCACTCATTTTGAAAGTCAATTCCGTATTCCGAGGCCTTAAAACCTCCTTTTATCTCACCTCGATTTGCGTGTACAGTCTGGACTTATATTCGGTAGGCTTTTATGTGAAAATTTGAAAAAAGCTAATTTTGCCTTTAAAATTGATTTTAAGTTGACTGCCGTCAATATTTTAGATAAACGGACTCGGGCCCTTGATTTGACATTTCTAGAGGGTCCATAGAAAATATGAAACTTGGGCGAATGCCCGGAATTAAATTCCGAGGTCCCAAGTCCGAGAAATAAATTTTTGAATGAAATTGTTTAACTAAAATTATACTCCCCCTGTTCCAGTTTATGTGAACCTATTTTCTTTTTAGTCCATTCTAAAAAGAATGAACCCTTTCTAAATTTGGTAACAATTTACCTTAAACTTATAATTCTACCCTTAATGAGAAGCTTTTATAACCACACAAATACTCTGGGCCCCATTTGGACTTGTTTAGGACCATAAATTCCAAAAGTTTGTATTTTTTTCTTAAACTCCGTGTCCAATCAAACAGGTTCACATAAATTGGAACAGAGGGAGTAACAATTTATAGAAATTTAAAGATATTTGAATTTGATGGTATCGGGCCTGTCTTTTGGTTTTGGAGCCCAGTACAGGTTTAAAATAATAATTAGGTTGAATCTGTGGAATTTGGTAAGAATAGGAGTTCGTTTGTATAAATCGGACCTTCAGTTAAGAAAATAAAATTTTCAATGTTCTTGAGTAATTTTATGAATTTGAGGTTGAATTCATAGTTGTTGATGTTATTTTGATGATTTGATCGCAAGAGCAAGTCCATACGATGTTTTTAGACTTGAGTGCATGATTGGTTTGGATCCACGGGGGCTCGAGTGAGTTTTGGATGGGCTATAGAGTGAAATTGGACTTAGAAAAATTGCTGGTATGTTGCAGCTGTTTAACAGGCCTCAGATCTCGCAATTGCGAGATCAAGCCACGCATTTGCGAAATGCTCAAGGTTGGGAATTGCAGCCCCAGTGTCGCAAATGCGAACCAAGCCTGGCCGGCCCTCTTCGCAAATGCGAGCACTGGGTGGGAATTGCAAAGCCTGCCCATCGCAAATGCGATGATTTCCTTCGCCATCGCGAAGGTGACAAGATTCCAAAGGGATTCGCAATTGCGAACCCTGGTCGCAATTGCGACATCTGAGACATGCTAAATGAGATTTTGACAGATTTTTCTTCATTTTTCAAATTCTTTCAAACCCTAAGCTCTCTTGGGCAATTTTCCAAAGAAAGGTTCTTCTCCAAATCGTTTATAAGTCATTTCTAACTCATTTCTTTCAATCTAATCCATCTTTTTACATGATTTCATTTCAAAATCAAGGGGTTTCTTAGGTGAGTTTGGGTCGAACTTAGGATTTTCAAATTTTGGAAATTTGGACCTCGATTTGAGGTCCGATTTCAAAATAAATTACATATTTGAGTTCGTAGATGAATGAGTGATCGGGTTTTGGTTCGAACTTTGGATTTTGACTAAGTGGGCTCGGGGTCGGATTTTAACTTTTTGGGGAAAACATTGTGAAATCCATTTTATTGCATTAGAATGTGTTTATTTAGCATTTATTAATGTTATTAAGTAAATTGTGACTAGATACAAGTAAATTGGAAGTGAAATTGAGAGGCAAAGCAGTAGTTGAGACTTGATTGTGTTCGTGGCATTGATGTAAGTGTTTGGTCTAACCTTAGCTTGAGAGAGTAGGAGTTGTGGTCTTATTTGCTATGTGTTAAGTGTTGAGTACGACGTATTGGTGTTGTGACAAGTATCGTTGGTGTCAAGCATGCCCATGAGTATTATACTATGATTGTTATGACTCTGTTATGTATTCTCCATGCTTAATATGATGATTATAAATGTTGAACAAGGCTTCTGAAAGTATTCTTGGTAATTGACCATTGTTTAGCATTGGCTCAAGTTGAGACTTATGCGAAGTGATTGTGGAGACGAGCTGAGATATATTGTTATTTCCCTTTTCGGGATGTTATTGTTTATCATATTATTTTTCTTGTCGGGATGTTATTGTTTGTGATATTATTTTCATTGCCGGAATATTGTTGTTATACTATTGTTCCCTTGTCGGGATTCGTTTGTGGTTGGTGTTGATTTGTATTCAGGATCGGGTTTGCATGCCGCAACAATATTATATAAGATCAGGTTGCACGCCGCAATAAGGAGTAATAAGGGTTGACAGGTGGGGTCGGGTTGCACACCGCAATATCATTATATGATTGGGATCGGGTTGCAAGCCACAACAATATTATATGATTGGGATCGGGTTGCACGCCGCAACAGTATTATATGATTGGGAACGGGTTGCACAGCCATAACAATATTATATGATTGGGATTGTGTTGCACGCCGCAACAATATTATATGATTGGGATCGGGTTGCACGCCGTAACAAGAAAGAACAAAAGTGAATATTGATTCTTATGGTGGGAATGAGAGTAAAAGCACGAACAGTGATGCCGTGCACTTGTTATTGTTTTCCTTATTCTTGCTGTTAAGAAATTATGGTGTTCTTTATGCTTCTGTACTGAAATTCTTTTAGTACTTGGTATTCCCTACAACATGTTCCCCCTCCCCATCTTTAACTGCTAGTATATGTTATTATTATTTGTCGTATATGATTTAACTACACAGGTTTATTTGGTAGTATTTTTATAGCCTCGTCAATACTTCGCCGAGGTTAGATTCGACACTTACCAGCACATGGGGTCGATTGTGAAGATACTACACTCTGCACTGTATGCAGATCCCGGTGCTAGAGCATTTTGACAATAGTGAGGTTGCTACCTTCATTCTAGTAGAGACCTGAGGTAGTCCTGCAGACGTTTGCAGGTCTTGGCGTCCCCTTCTATCCTATTTCTTTATGTTCTTACTTATTTGAGAGACAAACATAAATTTTTCCTTGTTCAGATCCTATTTGTAGTATTCTTAGATAGTTCGTGAGATTGTAATATCAGTTCTGGGTGGATTATTATTAGGGAATCGTATTTGTATTAAGTTAAACTATTAAATTTTGTCTTTCGCATTTTTTGTTCCGTTGATCATATGACAACTTGTAATTGTTAAAGAGTTGAGGAAAAAAAAGGTAATAAAATAAGTAACACTCAGCTTGCCTAGCTTTCACGAGTAGGTGTCATTACGACTTCCAAGGGTGAAAAATTCGGATCGTGACACTTTGGATTGCAAGATTTGGCTAAAGTGGCTACTGCCTCACAACCAGATCGTAAAACTACTTGTCAATGCTTCAAAGCTGCGATGCAAACTTTCCCTGTGGACTTCCAAAAAGCTAAACAACTTCCTCAGACTTGCCATTTCAAGAGTACTATACCAATTAAACCCAATGTTGATTGCTCAAAGTAAGCATTTCAATTCACACCCCTTTTGCACGAGTACGATCATTGGACTTTTATTGCATAAATTTTATGGGTTTTTGGTATACCTGTGACTAATAAATGAGGTGTAGGGACATATGTAAAAGTGGATCTACAGCAAATCTGGCTAAGGTGATTAAAAGTAACTAATAAGTATCAAGTGTTAAAAGTCACTTTAAGTGTTAAAGTTTATTTTATAAATGAACAATTACATGTTTGAATATATATATAAGTGGTGAAATTGATAGTAAAAAGTTAATATGTTTGCAAAAAAAGTATTCAAATGTTAGAATTGCCCATAATACTATGAAAGACTAAAGATGGAAACAAAATAGAGATATTTTTTGTTTTTATTAGAATGGCATTCTGGAAATTGCAAAAGATATTAAGGATAAACTAATAAAAAATTTGGTCAATCTAAAAGTGCTTCTTAACTAAAAGAATGGCATTCTGGAAATTGCAAAAGATATTAAGGATAAACTAATAAAAAATTTGGTCAATGTAAAAGTGCTTCTTAACTGAAAGTCGGGTAAATACTATATCAAAAAATAGCCATTAAAAAAAATAATACTCCTATGTATTTGAGAAGTGAAAAATGAAAAATCTCTTAGAAAAACACACTCAATCTTCACTTTAATATATTATCAATTGAGGTATATCCCCGTAACGACGCGGCCGATCTTTTCATGAGTTATCGCAGTTTTTCTCATTTTTGCTTCTTATTGCTTTGTTTATCGGTTCTATGTGTGATCAGGTTATTTGGCTCGGGTTCGGAAAGGTTTTGGAAAGGTTTGAGACACTTAGTCTCTTTTAAGAAAGCTTAAGTTGGAAAAGTCAACCGGATGTTGACTTATGTGTTAGAGGGCTCGGATGTGAATTCCGATGGTTCGGATAGCTTCCGGAGGATATTTGGGACTTAGGAGCCTGATCGGTATGTGTTTTGGATGTCCGTAGTAGATTTAGGCTTGAATTGGCGAAAGTGAAATTTTGGCGTTTTCCGGTTGATTGGTGAGATTTTGATATAGGGGTCAGAATAGAATTACGGAAGTTGCAATAGCTTCGTTGTGTCATTTGGGATGTGTGTGCAAAATTTCAGATTATTTGGGCGTGGTTTGGTATACTTTTTGATCAAAAGCAGAATTCGGGAGATTTGAGAACCTTAGGCTAGAATCCTATGTATTTTGGTTGATTTGACGTTGTTTGAGGTGTTTTGAAGATTGGTATAAGTTTGAACGGTAGTATAAGACTCGTTGGTGCTTTTGGTTGAGGTCCCGGGAGCCTCGGGGTAATTTCGGGTGGTTGACGAAAAGAATGGAAATCGAAAATGGCAGTTGAAGTTGTAGTCTACTGTCATAACCGCACCTGCAGCTAGGGGACCACAGGTGCAGGCTCGTAAAAGCGTGGAATGAGCTGCAGATGCGGCCAAGAGAAGATCTTCAGGAATCGCAGAAGCGGTGAATTGGGCGCACTTACGGTAGCGCAGGTGCGAGGTTTTCAATTGCAGATGCGAAAATGGCGAAGTAAGTTAGAACCGCAGAAGCGGTTCATGGACCACAAAAGCGGTACCGCAAAAGCGGTATCAGGGGGCGCAGATGCGGAATCCCTTGGCTAGAAGTATATAATTTTTCCTTCGCAAATTTTTGGCTAAGTACTCCATTTTTGAAGACGAAAAACGAGCTAGGGCAGTGAATTCAAGGAAAAATCGAGGTGAATCAGATGGGTAAGTTCCCTAAGCTTAATTACTTGAGTTTATGATCATTTTTCCATTGGTTAATAATGATATTAGTGGGAATTAAGGGTTAAATTTGAGGAAACTAGGGCTTGGTATTGGAGACCTAGATTTGAGGATTTAAGGGGCCAATTATGGTCGGATTTTGGGGCTTTTAATATGTATGAACTCGTGGGGAGATAAGGAATCTATTGACGTGAATTTTATCAAATTCCGACATGTTTGCCCGGGGGTCGGGTTTGGTTAATATCGGGAATTGCATTATTTTTTGATTGTTTTCAAGTGGGATTTGTTCCCTTGGCATATTTTGATGATTACGTTCTGATTTAGCTTAGATTTGGAGCATCTGGAGGCCGATTCGAGGGGCAAAGGCATCATGAGCTAAAGTTTGAGCCGGATTGAGGTGAGTAATGATAGTAAATGTTGTCCTGATAGTATGAAACCCCAGATCACACATCATTATGCTATGTTGAGGTGACGCACACGCTGGATGATGAGTGTAGGGTGGTGCATCATTTGGGATTGTGACTTAGTGCATCCCGAATGACTGTTTTACCGCGTATTTCATTGCAAACTATTTGATGTTATTATGTTTTGGGCTAAATGGCATATTTGGACTTCTTGCCAACTATTTAGACCCTTAGGGTATTTTTAATGATATTTTCTCATTATTTTGACTTTATACTTGTACTCAATCATGCTATCTTTTACTGTTTTCATAACTCAGTCATGTTTACTCTGTTTTAACCCCTTAAATGATATTTTAATGAGCTAAGCATCATGTTTTATAATTGCCCGAGTGGTTTATCAGATTCTGACTGAGTAAGGCCGTGGACTTATGTTGTGAGAAAACTTTGGGTCGAGCTGCATGTCGCAACATTGATACACTAATTATGATTACGAGGCCGAGGGCCTGAGATTGTACGCCACAAGGTGTCTTGTTAATATGAGTTCGAAAGTCTATTGATGATGCCACGAGATGGTGTGATAATGCATTTGGGCCGTAAAGGGCCCTTCCCGAAGTCTGTACACCCCTAGTGAGTGCGAGTACATATTGTGATATGAGATATAGCCCGAGGGGCTGGTATTGTGCTATGTTATTACCCGAGGGGCTGATCATATTATTATTGTGCCTGAGGGGTGGTTTTTTATGTGGTTATCTTTTTTAGCTGCCTTTCATCTATTTGCTTAACTGCTTAAAAGGTGCTTTATAAGCTTGCACTATTTAATTGCATTTTACCGATTCTACTCTGCCACTTTACAGCATATTATTGTGTTTAACGTGACTTCTTATCGCTCAGTCTTCATTTATTGTTATTACTCATTCAGTTGGAGTATTCACTTTACTCCCTGCACCCCTGTGTGCAGAGCGCTATAGGTCCTGCCAGTGAGGGTTGATAGCTTCCAGCAGATCTTCGTAGATTTACTAGGTAGCTGCTTGGCGTTCGCAGCCCAATGCTTCTCCCCCTATTTTACTTTCCCTTGTTTTAGTTCTGTAATACTGTATGTAGACTCTCTCTGTTTTTAATCGGATATTAAATGCTTATGACTGGTGATACCCCGATGTCGGGCTGTGTTTGGTTGTTTTCCGCGAATGATGCTATTCACATTTATTTTGAGATTATTATTATTATGTTAAAGACTTAAGTTATGTTGCTTTAGTTGTTTAAAATGAATTATGTGTTGTGTCGGCTGGCCTTATCTTCACGAGAGTCGTTATTACGACTGCGTCCGATTTAGGGACATGACAATCCCCTTCATGTTTATTATATTTCTTTCAATTGGACTTCTATCTATGTTTTTTATATTTTATCTTCATCTGAACTTCTGTCCTAGATATTATTTCAGGGTTTATTGAAGAAGAAGAAAAGCATCCAAAGGGAAAAAGGCATATGCTGATGTTGATTTATAATAGGAAAGATATTGTATCTTTTTTTCTGGCAGTTAGCTTCTCAATGTTAAATGATGGACGATCCGTTAATTATAAACTATGTTTTAGCCTTTTATTCGAGCTCTTACTTTCTATGTTAATTTCTTTTTATAGTTCTCGTTAAATTTAATAATCGAAATTTATAATTATTAGTAGAGACAAAAAATAATTAATTTTGACAAACAACAACAATAACAATCCAGTAAAATCTCGCTAGTTGAGTCTGGAGAATGTAATGTGTACGCAGACCTTACCCCTACCCCGAAGGAGTAGAGAGGCTATTTTCGAAAGGCCCTCGGCTCAAGAGAAATAAAAAGACAAAAGGAGACAATATTAGTTTCACTACAAAGATCATAGGGAAAATAGGAACATAAAAAGCAGAAGAAAACTGCAAAGCAAAAACTATGGCTAATAAATAGATCCTGCACCGAAAAGAGAAAATAGTAAGACAAGACATTGCCACTAGCTATCTTGGACAAAAATCCTTCTAGACTATGCTCACAAAGGTATAAAGTAAGGCGAGACTCAACTACCTTCTAGCCTACAACCGTAATACTCGACCTTCCCAACTTCCTACCAAGTGTCATGCCCTCGGAAATCTGAAGCTACGCCATATCGTCCCTGATCACCTCTCCTCAATACTTTTTAGGCCGACCGCTATCTCTTTTCATGCCCTCCACAACCAACCGCTCACACCTCCTTACTGGAGCATCTGGGCTTCTTATTTGTACATGTCCGAACCATCTGAGTCTCGCTTCCCGCATCTTGTCATTAATGGGAGCCACGTGCTCCTTCTCCCGAATATCATCATTCCTAATCTTATCCATCCTAGTGTGCCCGCACATCCACCTCAACATCCTCAATTGTGCTACTTTCATCTTTTGGATATGTGAGTTCTTAACAGGCCAACACTCAGCCTCATACATCATGGCCGGTCTAACCACTTTTGACAAACTTAAAAGCTAAAAATGCTTAAGCACATATATATATAAAAGACTATTTTAAACTCATCTTCCACCACAATGGACCATTTTGGTCAATTATTCTATCAAGATTCAAATCTCAACATAGGCCAAAAAACAAAAAAGAAGAAGGTAATTTTACTATTTGCCTAAGAATGGTCAGTCTTTGATAATAGGTTATATGTATCCAGCAGAATCTCATAACTTTTTAGATCCAGGAAATCTTTTAGACCCTACGTTCTCAGGCATTTCAATGAATTTAACAAATTTACGTATTCGTGAAGAATAAAAGTGGGTGAAATTTCATTTTTGAATATGCTCTTGAATTTTTAAAAATTAATAAGAAAATGGACCGTGACATGTGTATTGAGATTCTACATACGGCTAAAATAGAAAAGTAATAAGGAAGAGAACTATGGGATGGTGAAAGCGTGGACCTGAGACTTCACTCACACACTTTGAGCTTTGGGGGTTTAAGATAAACACATTTTTAGTATTTTTTGCATTGAAATTCGACTAATTAAAATTTGTATTGCTTACGATCCAAGCATTGGTTTAATGATTATAAACCCTAGTTCAAAAGATATGAGTTGATGTGTTTAATAGAAAAGCATGAACGATTATAGGTTTGGGATGTTAGATTATTGATTATTGGTTAAGGGTGTTGTTTACCTTATGAGTGATAAAGAATGATGTTGATTATAACCATTTAAGATTTTAGAATTTATCTAGGAACAAGATAATGGATTATTGGGTGTAGAGACACCATTAATAAGGACTGTGAAGCTTTAATTTCACCACGTGTTTGATAAGATGCTTAAGTGATCAAAACATGAGAATTATTGCTAATATGGAATCCCTTTGACTTGTATTGATTTAGATTAAAGTTGAAAGGGTTGACAAAGGTTGTATTATGCTCAAGAGCAGGAAGTTAAAGTATGTGAGGCTAACTCTCTATGTTTCGGAATTTTAATGATTCTCCCTGCACTACGTTTCTTTTACGACATTACTAATTGCCTCAGAAATATAGTTTAGCCTAGCTCCTTGATTAGTTGAAACTTCTATTCTCTAGCTTCATAACTCGTTCACATTCACCACTTTCGTTCTGAACGTTGTGAGCTCAATGCGTATTCAATATAGACTTGGGTTTGATGCCCCGAGTCTTATTATAGCTGACTCAGCATGTCATAAAACGTTGAAGTTTCAGTGTTCATAATCAGTTCAAGAATACATGTCTCAAAAGTCTAATCCTATTCAGCGTTCTAGTATTATGTAACCCAATGTGATCCAGTGTTCTAGTATCAAGTAACTCAGTGTGATTCAATATTTTACTATCATGTATTGCAGTTTTAATTCTCAGTTCCTGAATGTTGAACACCCGTATTTAGGTCTGAGGCCGCAGTTTATGCTTTATGCATCTTTGGGCCTGAAGCTGCAGTTTATGCTTTATGCATCTTTAGGCTTGAGGACACAGTTTATGCGTTATGCATTTTGGACCTAAGGTCGCAGTTATGTATACGTACACTTCGGCCCGAGGCCGAGAGTTTGCACATATATATATTGGACCTGAGGCCGCAGTTTAATATTGAGATAAACAGGTTGTTCATCATTTAGAAGAGGGAGTATTCATATCCTTACTTCCTTTCAGTTAAATTATTAGTTACCATTTCAGTTTTCAGTTATCAATTCAGTTATCGGTTATTAGTTCAACTAACAGTTATCAGTTCAATTATCAGTTATCAGTCCAATAATCAGTTATTAGTTATCATTTTATTTATCAGTTATCATTTCGTTGATCAGTTATCATTTCAGTGATCAATTATTAATTCTCAGTTATCAGCTTAGTCTCAGTTTCAGCAGTTATAATTCTTTCTTTCAGTTGCTTTACATACTAGTACAATTCAAATGTACTAACGTCCCTTTTGCCCGGGGCCTGCATCTCACGATGCAGGTAATGATATACAGTTTGACGATTCAGAGTGCTAGGATTCTCGTACCAGCTATTTGGTGATCCCAAATTCTTTTGGGGCATTATCATTACCTTACAGTCTTCAGTATTTTTAGACAGTCAATGTTTTTAGCATTTCATTAGAGACTTTATAGACTAGAGTAACAGTTAGGCAGAGTCTCAAGTTTTTCATGAGACTCTGCCTAAGCAATGGTGGCTACAGATATGTTTCAGACTTGTATTAGTGTTTCCACATGTTCATTTATATCATTCAGACTTTCAGTATATCAGCATGTGTTAGTTTATTTTTCCCATTTAATATATTATGATATCACATGTTGATTTATCCAACCAGTTGGTTCGTGCGGTTACATGTAGTCAGGCACTGAATGTCGTGTTACATCCAAGCCCAGATTTGGGGAGTGACATTTGGGGAACTTAGTCATTAAATGGAGGCTTAAGCCTTAATATTTGAATCGTAGTTGGCACTATGTAAAAACGGCTCCGGAATGGAATTCCTTCGATTTCGTTAGCTTCGTTGGGTAATTTTAGGCTTCGGGGCGTGTCCGGATTACGTCTTAGAGATCCGTAGCTCAATTAGGCTTGAAATGGCGAAAGTTAAATTTTTGGAGTTTTGGACTGGTAGTGAAATTTTAGATATCAGGGTCGGATTTCAATTACGAAAGTTGGAGTAGGTCCTTAGTGTTGAATATGACTTACGTGAAAAATTTGGAGTCAATCGGACGTGGTTTGATAAGTTTTGACATCAGTTGTGGAAATTTGAATTTCAAGTTCTTTAAGTTTGAATTGGAGCGTGATTCGTGAATTTTTTGTTGTTTGATGTGATTTGAGGGTTCGACTAAGTTCGTATAGTGTTTTAGGTCTGGTTGGTATATTTGGTTGAGGTTCTAGGGGCCTCGGGTGAGTTTAGGGTGCTTAATGGATCATTTTTGGACTTTGGAAGTTGGCAGATTTTCTGGTATTTTATTGCAGAGTTTTTCTTCATCGCGTTTGCGAGGGAGTTCTCGCATTCACGTAAGGCATCTAGGAAGGGTAGCTGGATTATTCTTCGCGTTCGCGAAGGTATGGGATATTAAGGCTATGGGTTTGCAACCAAGACCTCACGTTCACGTAAATTCAATAGTCAGATGGAGTTTCAGGCATAAAGCCTATGCGTTCGTGAAGAGGGTTCCGCGTTCGCGTAAGGTCAGCATGCGTAAGGTTCACGTTCGTGAGAGTACTCTTGTGTTCGCAAAGGAGGATTTTTTGGTCAACATCTTTTTGTTCAACGCAAATGCGAGGCGTTGACCATGTTCGCGAAGAAGAGAACACTTGGGGAGATATAAACTTTTCAAAAACGAGGGTTAGCCATTTTTTTATCAAACTTGAGTTTGGGAGCTCGGATCTAGACGATATTTTGAGGGATTTTCAAAGATATCAATTGGGTGACGATTCTTAACTTGATTTTTGTTATATTCCACTAAGTTATTATTAATTTTATCATTTAATTTTGGATTTGGGATGAAAAATTAGACAAATTTGAGAAAAGTTCTTAGGCCAAAATTTGGCGCTTTGATCGAGATTTTGGCATCGAATTCGAGTAAATTTGGTATGGTTGGACTTGTGAGTTAGTGGGTGTTTGTATTTTGTGGCTTTTACCCGATTTCGAGATGTGGGCCTAGGGAGGCTTTTTGGGCCTTTTTCTAATTTCTTTCCTTAGCATTGATTTCGTTAGCTAGATTAGTTTCTTGTAGCTATATTTATGTTATGTAATTTTTTTTATTGGGCCACCCGGAGCCAGATATTCGTGGAAAGAGCATTATTACGGATTGATTTGAGCTTGGTTTGAGGTAAGTGGCTTGCCTAACCTTGTGTGTGGGAACTCCCATTAGGATTTGGTACTGACTGATATATGAGCACCGTGTACGTGAGGTGACGAGTACGTAGACGGGATATTTGATGTAAATCTCTGCTTTTTCATTAAGTTATAACCTGATTTCTCCTTTTTTGAATTACGCTAGCATATGTACTATCCTGTTTGGACTAGAAAAGCATGCCTAAGTGTTTTAACTGCCTATTTGAACTCTATGCAGCATGTTTAGTGAAATTACATGGTTTTCTTTGATTTGAACTTAATCTAAACTGTAAATTTTCTTGTTGTTATTTATATTGGTTGAGCTACATATTTTCTTTGGACTATGGAATGGTATTTCGGCAGATCTCCCAGCACTGTAAATTTACTTTGCGACAACAGAATGGTATTCCGGAAGATTCCCCTGTATATTTATTTGGGATTACGCGACGGTATCCCGGGAGATCTCATATCGCTATTACTATGTTCTGAGCTGTTGGCTTTTATAAAATTATATTCCTGTTAGATTTTCGTATTTATTTTACTGTAATATTTTTTTTTGTATTTTTTATTATATTTATAACAGTACTGCCCAGACCTGATCTCCTCAGTACTAGATCCAGGTTAGGCTTGGCACTAACTGGGCCGTTGTGGTATATTCATGCCATTTCCTGCACATATTTTTTGTGTATGAATCTAGGTATTAGCTATCAACCTCGAGTCTAGCTGTGTGGTTGATGCCTCAGGAGACTTCGAGGAGACACTGCCCGTGTCGGTAAACCTCGGATTCCCCTTCTATCCCCTTGTGTTAATTTCCCCTTTTCTTCTTCAGTCATGGATATATAGAGCAGTTAGAAACTCTTAGAAGCTTGTGATATTACAATATTTTTGGGTTTTGGAAAAGATGATTATTGTATGTGCGGAGTGACACCGTTTCTACTTATTAATTAAATCTGTTAGCTATTATCTTTATATTTTTATTTTATTTTCGTAATATTAGGCTTATCTAGTCGTAGAAACAAGCTACCGTCACGATAGTTCACAGAGGAAGAAATTGGGTCGTGACAGGACTACCTATAAAATTTTATTGAAGTTTCATGGGTTATTAAGGGGTAGTTGGATAGGAGATCTGGTTGGGGTTGAGAAAACATGTAAAGAAAGAGAAAGACAAAATAGTAGTTATTGTTGCCAATATTTTTGGCCTACATGTATCAATGCTAATAATCTAAAGAAATTAATGTCCCAACATTTAATTGCTTACTTCCTAAAGTTTACTTTCATATTGGCTTTAAAATGATGAGTACATAATGTCATAAAACATGTGTGGGACTTTTTAATCAAGAAACTTCATTAATAGGCTCTCACACATACTTTTAATAAATAAGTTACAAATCTTAATGAAAAATATAAAAGAAACCACACCAAATGCTTTGAATTACAAGAATCAGATTTTATATATATATATATATATTACACAGATCAGAGTATATAAATTGCACAAATCAGTTACAAATTAATATTGTCATGAATTACATGAATTAAAATTTATATTTTAGTCCACTGATTCCTTATTGACATATTTACTCCTAATTGTAGTAATTCTTAAGAATTATCTTGGATCATTAATGTAGTAAATGCATGTAGATGTAGTTTTTTTTTATGATACCAATGATATTTGTCTAATATGTGCAATTCTATTGAATATATATTATTTCTCACCGGTACAATTGACTAATAACTTAATTTATCGAGGCTTAGAAAGAGAAAAAGAAGTAATTTAACTTTATTGTTTGCTGCAATAATAACAACAAACTCAATATAAACTCATAAGCAGAATTGAAAAAAGTTGTGTGTACACAAACTTTATCCGACCTTTTTTGTGTGTTGCACTTGCTAGAATTTGAATCCAACATCCTAATTGTTGTATATCGCACTTCTTTTGCATAAACAAGTAAGTTTATTGTAATGTATACAACTTAAATACTAAGTGAAAATGAATATCATTACAATAGTTTTTTTTGTGTTATTATTATATGGATTACAATTGCTTCGATTCCTTTATATATATATATATATCAATTCAAAGAATGAAGATTAAGGTAATCTACATTGGTTTATCTATACTTTTCCTTGATTTTGTGGTACACTTTCTGATTATACATAATTATACTCACCGCCCTCTTTAACTTTAAAATTATACTGACCTCCCCTTTATTTTAAGTTTATTACAAGTATCCACTCACTAGAAAATAATTTATTGCAAAATGACATGTATACCATTGAATTAATCACAACTTTTATTTTGCATAACCTTTCTTAAAGAAATTCAAGGTAATTGGTATTTATTTATATTGATTATAGACGGTATAATAATTGTAAGTATATTCATAAAAGAGAAGAGATAAATTCATCTTTATCAAATTATGGGAGATGCTTTTGTAAATAGTAAAACTTGAACCAGTCAACGAATAAAATCAAGAATTGAAAAGGGTTATGATGGAAGAGTGCATAGGAAACCATTTCCCCCTATAAATTTGCATGCTTGGTTCGAGCATGTACTCATTTTAATTCAAGTTACCAAACACTCCTTGGGCAAGAAATTATATCTTTCCTTCTTCTCCTATTGTAATCATGGAAAGAAATAGTTCTCAAATAAGAATGAATGTTGAGAGGGAGTTTGTCAGAAATAAACGTGCTGAAGAGGTTGCAATCTCCAATATGCAGAAAGGACTCTGCAAAAAAGCAAAGGAGATTTCTACCTTATGCGGCATCGAGATTGCCATTCTTATCTTTTCAATCATAGGTCAACCATTTTTATTCGGAAGTCCGAATGTTGAATCGGTTGTTCGACGATTTTTGAAGGCCAAGCAGCCAATTGCATCTCCTTTAAGTGGTTACATACCATATGAAAGAACTAGCGGTCGCACAAGAAAGGAGGAAATGGACAAAAAGAAAAAGAAGGTAGAAGAAAACAAGGACAAAGAAAAAGCTCTGGAAATTATTTTCACATGCTGTCCATTGGAAGATCTCGATCTGACTGATTTGGAAAAGTTTGAAAAATTAGATCAATATATCGAGAAACTTTCAAATTATTTGATTGAAGAAATTGCTCAGTTGCAGTTTGTGATTGACGCTGAAGATCCAAACTTAGCACTTGAAATGAATGTGACTAGTTCTTCGACTTTACCATCCAATTGGTTAAGTCTCTAAATGGAAACTTCAATGTAGTAGTGCTGAATGAAGTCTATATAGTATGTTGTTTCCGAATAATTATCTATAATATGGAACGAATTTTTCAACAAGTAAATGGCTACTGTTGTTTATTGTTTACTTTTTTTTCTCCCAATACTTATTATCCCCTAAGCATATGTCTTTATTCTTAGCACAAATTTGTGACTCTTTTTTATTTTTATTTTTAGGATTGGTTGCATTTTCGGTCTTTCACAAGAAATTCACGTGCGATACATATCCTTTTTGAGTTTTGCTCTACATGATGCATATTTATATTGATATATAAGGTTAAATTACTAGATAGTTCCTCAAACTTGACATGAACTATTAGATAGACACATCCACTTTCATTGTGACTATTTAGTTTCATATGAACACATTGGTTTGGCACTTGCTCTCTCATCCCTCCTACAACCTTTTTCTATACCTAAAATTTTTATTTGGTTCGGCTGTAACTTCATAGATTTACATGTATCTTCGTTAGAACGATCATACAATTATGACGAATTATGTCACGACCGCAAAACTAACCCGGTCATGATGGTGCCTATCATAAAACTAGGCCAACCAACAAAATCCCAAAACAAATCGATATTTCATAATAAGGATGTTTTAAGCTATTATTAATAAAATTTCACAGTATAAGTCTGCATAACAAGTGCGGAAAGAACAAAGGCCCGACATCGTGGCGTCACAAGTCACGAGCGTCTACTAAAGAACTGTCTAAATACAATTAAGACTATCACAGTCTGGAAAACACTAATATAGTCTAAGAAAGATAAGAGGGAGCAAGGCTGCGATCGCCATACATCTACCTTGCTGACTCTGAATATCCGCGACAGATGAAAGATCAGTGCTCGCTATCACGACCAGCAACTCCTGGACTTGTACATAAGGTGCACGGAGTAATGTCAGTATGCCAACTCAGTTAAAAACTAAAAAGTAAGAAATACATAAATCCACATCACAAAATCACACTAAGTACGATATGCTGTCAAACAGTATATAAATCAAATCATCTCGTAAAAATCCAACTTCAATAAAATAATTTGAAGATATCTTTCCAACAATTTCAGCAGAGGTTCCATGAAGTATAGAGTAAAAGTGATGAAAATCATAAATCGCTCTCGGGCAAAACATATATCATAAACCGCCTCTCATGCATAGCTTCACTAAGAATCAGCCCCACGGGCAACCTCACAATCACTCGTAATCAGCCTCGGGCACAAAATGAATCAAGAACAGCCCCCCATGTAACATCATATCACTCACTCAGTGTACCTGCACTCACTGTGGGGTGTACAGAATTTGGAGGGGCTCCTACAGTCCAAGCGCTATAACAAGCCATATCGTGGCATAACAAATCAGGCCCTTGGCCTCTCAAATCACAAATCAGTAACAAAATGATGTGGCGCGTAGCCCGATCCCATAATATCCTCATAACACAGGATCTTACCCTTGCTTTGCCAAAAACTTCTCAAGTCACTCGGGCTAACAGTAAAACTGGGTGCTCAACCCAAAATATCTTATGCATCAAAATGGAGTAAATAAGACCGAGTTATGAAATCAGTAAGCATGACATAACTGAGTGCAAATATTAAATCAAAACAGTGAGGAATAGTAGTAAAAAGCCCTTAAGGGCCCCAACAGCTTGGCACAAGGCCCAAATATGGCATTCAGCACAAAACACAGTACTACTTTCCAAAACATATAAGTATCAAATAGTTATCAGTCAAATACGGAACTTAATAGTTGCTATGGGACGGACCAAGTCACAATCTCCAATGGTGCACGCCCTCACGCTCATCATCTAGCATGCGCATCACCTTTAAATAATGAAACGATGTGAAATGCGGGGATAAATACCTTCAGGACAAGATTTACAATCATTACTTATTTCGAACCGGACAAAACTCTAACACGCGATGCCCTTGCCTCTCGAATCGGCCTCCAAATGCTTCGAATCTAACAAAAATCTGTATATTATCATCAATATATGCTAAAGGAATAAATTCTACACGAAAATAATCAAATTAGACCAAAACTCCCGAATTAGACTCAAACCCGGCCCCTGGGCCCACACCTCGGAATCTAACAAAATTTACAAAACTATAAAATCCTTTCACTCCCGAGTCTACACATACAAAAGTCATCAAAATTGAACCTCAAATGGTCCCTCCAACCATCAACCAAAATTCTCCAAAACTCAAGCCCTAACCCCTTCACTTCTCTCCGCATTCCCACTAAATTCCATGATTAAATAGTAGAAAAATCTTCACAAAAATAATTAATAAAGCCCAAGTAGCTTACCTCACTGGTTCCCCTTTATTCCCTCCAGAAATCACTACTTGGAGCTCCAGACTCGTCCAAAAATGGTGAAGAATGGGCAGAAATTCGTGAAGTGAGGCTTTTATAGTTTCTACTTAGGAGACTCGTACCTGCGGTCCTATGAGCACACCTGTGCTACCGCGTCTGCGGTCAGTAATAAAAGTAAATAAAGGTTGAGCAGTAAGAAACATATAATTCCACGTCACAAAATCACAGTAATTACTGTATGCTTTCAAAACAATATATAAATCAAATCATCTCGTAATAATCCAATTTCAATAAAGTCATTTGAAGACATTTTTGCAACAGTTTCAGAGAGGTTCCATGAAGTTTATAGTAAAAGTGAGGAAAATCATAAATAGCCCCTCGGGAAAAACATATATCATAAATCGCCACTCGGGCAGGGCATCACTCAGAATCAGCCCCTTGGACAACCTTACAATCACTCGTAATTAGCCCCCCGGGCGCAACATGAATAAAGAACAACCCCTCATGCAACATCATATCACTCACTCAGGGTACCCGCCCTCACTAGGGTTATACGGACTCCGGAAGGGTTCCTACAGCCCAAGCACTATAACAAGCATATCGTGGAATAACAAATCATGCCTTCTGCCTCTCAAATAACAAATCAGTAACAAAATGCTATGGCGCGCATCCCGATCCCACAATATCCTCACAACACAAACCCTCAACCTCACTCAGTTAGAAACCTCTCAAGCCACTCGGGCTAACAGTAAAACAGAGTGCTCAACCCAAAATGTCATTTATGCATCAAAACGGAGTAAATTAGACCGAGTTATGAAATTAGTAAACATAGCATGAATGAGTACATATATTAAATCAAAACAGTGAGCAGTAGTAGTAAAAAGCCATTAAGGGCCAAAACATCTTGGCACGAGGCCCAAATATGGCATTTAGCTCAAAACATAGTAATTCTTTCCCAAAAGTTTAAGTATCAAATAGTTTTCAATCAAATACGCAGCTTAATAGTTGCTACGGCACGGACCAAGTCATAATCCATAATAGTGCACGCCCTCACGCTCGTCATCTAGTATGCGCGTCACCTCCAAATAATGAAACAATATGAAATTCGGGGTTTCATACCTTCAAAACAAGATTTACAATCATTACTTGTCTCGAACCGGATAAAAATCTAACACGCGATGCCCTTGCCTCTCGACTCGGCCTCCAAATGCTCCGAATCTATCAAAAATGAGTATATTGTCATCAATACATGCTAAAGGAATGAATTCCACACTAAAATTATCAAATTAGACAAAAATTCCCGAATGGGACTTAAAACCGGCCCTCGGGCCCACGTCTCGGATTCCAATAAAATTTACAAAACTATAAAATCCTTTCACTCCCGAGTCTATACATACAAAAATCATCAAAATTGGACCTCAAATGGTCCCTAAAACCCTCAACCAAAAGTCTCCAAAACTCAAGCCCTAACCCTTCACTTTGCTCCAAATTTCCACGATTAAACAGTGGAAAAATCAGCACAAACATAATTAATAAAGCCCAAGTAGCTTGCCTTACTGATACCCCTCGATTCCCTCATGAAATCACTGCTTGGAGCTCCAAACTCATCCAGAAATGGTGAAGAATGGGCAGAAATTCGCAAAGTGAGGCTTTTATTGTTTCTGCCCGGGAAACTCGCACCTGTGGTCCAATGAGCACACCAACGCTACCGCATTTGCGGTCAAACAAGTGCACATGCGGATTCCACTTATCCGCACATATTCCGCATCCGCGGCTATACACCCGCACCTGCGGCCTCACTGGTGCGATAATGCTACCACACCTGCGGTCAAGCTTAAACTCGTTCAACACCGCATCTGCGACCTTGCAACTGCGGTTCCCAATCCGCAGGTACTGAAAGGATAGAAGCAGAAGCATCAGCTGCTCAAACCAAGTTCCAATCTTTCTGTTAACCAGCCGAATTCATCCCGAGGCCCTCGGGACCTTAACCAAAAGTACCAACAAGTCATATACCACTATTCAAACTTATTCAAACCTTCGGAACACTCAAAACAACATTAAAACACCAAATCACTTTCGGATTCAAGCCTAAGAATTTCCAAACTTCTGAATTCTGCAAACGATGCCGAAACCTATTAAACCTCGTCCGAATGACCGAAAATTTTTCACACACATTACAAATGCATAACGAAGTTACTACCATTTGCAAAATTCCATTATGACCCCGATATCAAGATTTCCAATGCCGACCAAAAAATGCCAAATTTCCAATTTTTCCAATTCAAGCCTAAATCTACCACGGACTTGCAAATTACATTTCGAACACGCTCCTATGCCCAAAATCACCTAACAAAGCTATCCAAACCATCAGAGTTCACAATCGAGATCTTCTACACATAAGTTAATGCTCGGTTAACTTTTCCAACATAAGCTTCTAAATAAGAGACTAAATGTCTCATTCTACCAAGACCACTCCGAACACAACACAACCGACACGATACGATGAAATACAGCTGAACAATACATAAGGAAGCAGAAATGGGAAAAATGGGGCTGTAACCTATGAAATGACTGGCTGGGTCGTTACATCCTCCCTCTCTTAAACAAATATTCATCCTCGAACGAGTAAAGAAACATAGCTGAAGCCTGAAATAGGTGAGGATATCTGCTCCACATCTCCTACTGGTCTCCCAAGTAGCCTCCTCCATGGCCTGAGCTCTCTACTGCACTTTCACTGAAGCTATATCCTTTGATCTCAACATTCGGACTTGCCGCTCAAAAATAGCCACCGGCTTTATATCATAAGTCAAATCACCATCTAACTGAAGCATGTTGAAAGCCAAAACATGAGACGGATCGCCAATATACTTCCAGAGCATAGAAACATGAAATATCGGATGCACTCTCGACAAGCTAGGTAGAAAACAAAGCTCATAAGCTACCTCCCTAATCCTCCGAAGCACCTAAAAGGCCTAATGAACCGATTACTCAATTTTCCCTTCTTCCCAAATCTGATAATATCCTTCATGGGTGAAACCTTTAGTAGAACCTTCTCACCAACTGTGCATGGTGAAATTGGAGGACCGACTTCCCATTGGCAAAATGCTTTGATAGATCACTCCAGAGGTCCGGGGTCTCGAGCTGGCAATTTCCCCCAAGAGGTGTTGACGTCCAGCCGAAGTTAACATCGAATGAAACCCATCCGAACACAGAAATCTCCCGAAGAACATATTCGAGGTCAACTAAATCTATTCGAGCAACTCGACATCGACCCACGCATATGTCATAAAGCTTGTTGGCTTTCCCATCCCTTTTTTTTTATCACGCAATGTCTCTTGTACTAAGTTTAGGATCCTCCTTCCTATAAAAGGGAAGTTGTTAATACACTGTAAAGATCCAACAATTTTACAAAGTGCAATAATCTCTCTCTCTCTCTTACTAAAACTTATTGGTTCTCACTGATACTGAGGATATCTCGATATCCTTTGCCTCATCGTACAAACTCAATTTCGGTTATAAATAGCTTCGTTTGATTATATCTCTAGCTATTATATACTCCCGAGTGTTCCCAACAACCCGAGCTCGACCTCGAGGTTGACCTCGAAGTCCCAATCGACCAAGCTTACGCCCGGGTAGCAGGCCTTTTTGTTCAGTCGTAACCTCGTTTTTCTCCCACCCCATCATTAAAATTCATAATACTAGCATCGTCTGCTCTAACAATTAACTTGGGAATAGATCAAGTATTTTTAGAGTTCCATTTCATAAATTTAATTGTCGTTACCATTTTCACGGTAAATAGTTTGGCGCCCACCATGGGGCTAAAAATAATAATGATTATTTTCTAGCGAGTTTCATTACACAAATTCATATCACCTTTCACACTTTTTCTTGTCCAAGATCCTTTGATTTCAGGTAAAATGTCTAGCTTGGTAAACAGAGCTGAGAACGACCGCCTCAAAGATCACGGGGAAAATGGTGTAGCTATCCCGGCCGTCGGAGCCCAATATAGGATCCCGATAATGCACTCAGACCAATACCAACGGACGCGGACTCGCAGGATGCACAACAAGTCAACAAAACTTCTCACGCCGACAGAAGCGTTCGACACAGCGACCGACAGGAAGTTCAAAAAACCCCGGCACGGGAAGAATAGGAAGTTAGTCTTCACGTTATTTTTTAAATGTTGCAGGCACAATAACTAGCCATTTCTCTGTTGCAAAGCTATTCAAGAACTCCCAGCACAGCGGCACCGGAGACAGCTCCCCCCGCCGAGCAAGTACCCGAAAGATCAAATGATATCAGGTCAACGGCTGACCCCACCATAGTGAAGATGCTGGGGGACCTTACCAAAAGGATCGAATTGGATGAAAAAAAGATTGTGGCCAATGATAAGAAAGTCGAGACCTACAACTCTCGAGTGTATCATATCCCGGAGCACCACTGGTCTTAAAAGGTCTGGATTTGAGGAAATTTGTACAGAGGACGTTCCTTGAGGAAGCAGCCCCGAAACCTATTCCCAAAAAATTTAGGATGCCAGAACTCCCCAAATACAACAGCACCACCGATCCCAACTAGCACGTCACCACCTATACCTTCGCTATAAAAGGCAACGATATAAAAAATGACAAAATCGAATCCATGTTGCTGAAAAAATTTGGAGAAACACTTTCGAAGGGGGCCATGATATGGTATCACAACTTGGCTCCCGACTCCATAGATTCATTCGTCATGCTAGCAGATTCCTTCGTAAAGGCACACGCGGGAGCCATCAAGGGAGCAACGAGGAAGTGTGACGTTTTAAAAATCAAGAAAAGAGAGAATGAGATGCTGCGGGAATTTGTGTCCCACTTCCAAATAGAACGAATGGAATTGCCACCTGTATCCGACGACTGGGCGGTACAGGCCTTCACTTAAGGCCTGTGCTCGGTTGCCTTGAAGTAGCTGAAGCAGAACCTGATCGAATACCTAGCTGTGACTTGGTCGGACGTCCACAACCGGTACCACTCAAAGATCAGAGCCGAGGACGACCAACTGGGTTCCCCTTCGGGCTCGGTATACCCAAAGAGACTCCTGGTAAGAGAAGCGACACCAAACAACAAAAGATACCAGCCATACCTTAAAGATAAGAGTAACGTCCCAAGACGCAACCTACATTGCAATGATCGAATAATAGATCGAGGACAGGACCCTCGAGGATTCATCAACAAAACCAAGTTCGATCAAAACATAGCACCAACTAACGCGCCCCACTTATCGGAATACAACTTCTACATCGATGTTTCAGACATCGTGTTCGCTATCGGCAAGATCAGGGATTCCAAGTGGCCCAAACTGATACAGTCGGACCATTCAGAGAGAAATTACAACATAGTACGGGAGTTTCATAACACGCATGGTCACAAGACTGAGGACTACCATTAGCTACGAGAGGAGGTGGGTCAACCAGACAAAGGGCATTTCCGGGAATTTCTCAGTGATCGGGCCAAAAATAAATTCCGAAAAAGGGAGGCAACCAAGAAAAACGAGGCAAACAAACCACAACATTTCATCCATATGATCATGGGGGTGTCGATGCTCCTCAGGAACCAGTGGTGAGAAGAACAAAGATATCCATCACCAGGGAAAAACAGACTCGGGGATGTATCCCGAAAGACGCCCTCACGTTCAACGAGGAAGACATCAAGGCCCTATCTCAACCCCACAATGACGCCCTGGTAATCTCCTTTCTTATAAATTTATTTCAGATAAAACATGTACTCGTGGATCCAGGAAGCTCGTCCAATATTATCAGTGGAAAGGTAATAAAACGACTCGGGCTACTCAAATGAATCGTGCCCGCCACTCGGGTCCTCAACAGTTTCAATATGGCTAGTGAAACAACGAAGGGAGAAATCATCCTCCTATCTACCGTGGCCGGCACAACCCAAGACGCCAAGTTCCATGTCATCGATGGGGATATGAGAGATAATGCCTTATTTGGACGACCCTGGATACATTGTATGAGAGCAGTGCCATCCACCCTCCATCAGGTGATAAAATTCCTGACAAAGGACGGGATCAAGACCGTAGATGGGGAACAACACGCGGCAAGGAAAATGTTCTCTATACACAATGTAGTGCCAACACTAACACTTCCACCCCCAAATGAAACCACGAGCAGACTAGGTCTCGCCCCCGGTCGAACTTGACAAAGCAAAGTGAAAAATTTGCGCCGCACCTCCGCCCCCGGGAAGTTATAATGGGCTAAGTCCCAAGATGTCGCCTACACATATAACTTTAAGGTACAACCATTCCTTTTCTTATGTTATTTTTTCAAATGTGAAATTAACCCTCGCGCAGACACCCAAATTGGAAGTTGCCAAGACATTACTACTGCTACAGACCCCCGAAGCCCCAGAGGCGCACCCGTTGCACTCTTTTCCTTCGACCGACTTTTTATCCTAAAAAGAAAGGTTTTTACCGGCAAGGCATGTAACGAGGCAATGTCTGCAAGACACCAGGAGGGGAAATCCACAAAATTTTCAGAACAAACCCAGCGACCATTGAAAAAGCGAGAATGCATTCCCCCCCGAAAAGCGACTCGCTCATTGGAATTTTGGAAAACACCAGATAAGGTTTCCTATGAGAAAAATGATGCATCAAAACACCGGTGTATTCAAGCCTTGTCAGCAAAAATGTGTACTATTGTATCAAACAAATCAAAATTAGTTTTTGGAGGAGTGAACTCCTTCCCAGAGTAAAATTACAAATCTTTCCCCTGAAACATCCCGAAAAACATAGGAGCAGGTGCCAACAGTTCAAAAAACCCCAAAAGGCCTCTGGGTCGAGGCTATGAGACCGCAATATCTTTCAGGTGGGACAAACCCATAAGAGATCAGCCCTGGCCTGATACAGGTTGGGCCAGCATAATAAGGTATATTGCGCCAACGTGTCAAAGGAAGCTATCCAGCAATCCGTCCTCCGAACGGGGAAATAAAAGTGTATTCCCGATAGAGATCTCTTCACCAAATGCATCTCGAAATACTCAAAGACTTAATGCCTGCAATAGGGCACTCGCACAACTCCAAGACCAGAACTCCAGGCTCGTAAAGCCCCAAAAACACAACTCCGATTTCACAAGAAGTAGTCTCCACGCTTAAACAACTTGATGACTTAGAGACTGACGACAATCGACATACTACATCGCCGCAAAAGTCGTAAGACCTCAACATGCATGACAAACTTTAAGACCTCAACAGGTATGAAAAACTGTATGACCTCAACATGCATGACAAACTATAAGACCCTAACAGGCGTGAAAATCCCAAAGTTTAGGCTATACGTTGCATTTGTAAGAATCCCAAAAGGGCATACCCTCAATGAAGATGCCTAAACTATCACTCAGAATTAAAAATAGCTACGACCAAACGCACATGACTACGGTCAAAATGGCTGATACAGCCAAAATAATGCGACTCGGGGATGCCCGACCGTCGCTAAACAAAAATCACAGGCAACTACTTCGATTATATTTTGGAAAGAACCAATTAAAACAAGCATCCTTCAATAGGCAAACAACGGGCTATGAACCTTTCGAGGTGCTCAAAATATTGCCGATTACAACTTGAAATCGAGGTTCTTTTAGAACCGACGATGGGTCAGGAAAACATCTTTCAAAAATACCTTAACGAGCGAAAAACAAAGCCTGCAAAAAGGCCACGGGAAAAAACAACATAAGAGCCATTGTCTCCATCCAAGCAAGCCTACGAGCCACATATCAAAAGGTCTATACAACCAAAAAGCATAAGAGCCATTTTCGCCAGCCAAATTGACAAATTGAGGATAAAGTGAGCTCGAATTTTAACTCGATTTGGAGACCGGATCTAAAATAGTTAACTAAACAAGCCTACGGGCCACATGTCAAAATGTCTCTATGACCAAAAAGCGTAAGAGCCCTTACCACCAGTCAAAACTGATAGCTTAACGGTCAATTAGAGCTCAAATCGCAACACAACTCGGTGACTGGACCCTAAATAAGTTAAAACAACCAAACGCCCAAAGTCGAGAAATAAAAGCCATCGTCTCCAACCCAGACAAGAGCCAATCTCGAGGATAAATTAAGCTTGAGTCGAATCCCAACTTGAAGACTGAACCCGGTAATGAGCAAAGCATACAAGCCTTAGGGCAAGTCTGGGATCGAATCGACCCAATTGAAATTCCAACAAAAGGAAATACAAAGAATATAAGTTGCGGTGTTCCCCCTCTTATTACTACATCTTGACGACAAGGCGAAACCCCAACCTATGTAGAATATTGAAAACTATATATACATAATAAAAGAGGCAAGAAACGACCATTCCCCTTCTTTCGGACTATCATATCCCAGCGGTCTACTCCTCATCATCCTCAGCGTTGGGCAGCGAGAATTTGGCATCGGCACTTCTCTCTTTTGGCTAATCTCCCTCGAGAGATCAATACCCCATGCGAGAATCTCCTCAAAGACTTCATTCCGGGATCTGTACTTCATGCGTTTTTTCTATTTTAGGCACGATCGAGGATCTTCTGCAAACTCGACTTTGGAGACATCGCCACTCCTCGAGTAAGCTGCCATTTTTGTCCCTGAACTGGTATCTTTCGTCACAACCTCGGATCAAACATTCGCCCACGCTGGCGCAAAGAGACCGAAGGACAGGCCGGCTCGAAATAAACCTGACTCAAGGCCAAAAGCAGCTAGATAGAACAAAAAGGTTCCGATGCATGCTCGAATTAGCAAATCACACTCAATGGTCCCCTGGCCTAAATAGATAGTTTCCAAATCCGCGAGGGTCCCTCCGAAACACGGAAACCAATCCATAAGATCAAGCCCAATACAAAGGAGAATTGCAAGGTTGACACTCCGATGGCGGGTATTCTTCTGGGCATCAACCGTAAACAAGTTGGGCACTATACCTGAATTTCTTCTCTGAAGCAAATTCTCTCAGAAAAATGGTACCCCCAACATAAGTTCCAACAAGCAAATGCTCCCTTCGAAGGCTCGCTCTGGCCTGGCTCAAATCATCATCAATAAATCACCACTCCTTCGCCATCTACAGTTCAGCATAGTGCTATGCTAATCCGGGCAGCGGCTGTTCCCAATTCGGACTTTTCGAAGAATCAAGCTGCAATTCTACGGCCATATCGACTCGAATTAAAACTCAAAGATCCACGACGCAGAGCGATCAAGACAAAACCTACCAGAACGGGAAGCCGGAAAAATCCTACTCAATGACCAAACACCATCCTAAGAAGCCCTACCCTTGTTAGCATTAAGGAATAACATCAGGCTCGGACAACGCACTCTCCTCGGAGGCTCAGGCCAGTCTCTCCCCAATAAAAGCTCCTTCACAAGTATGCGGCACATATCTCATCCATCGTCTTGCCTGGTTTATGACGCACCCCGAGCAAGCAGCTGCTAAGGGCATGATCTTCCAAGCTCCATAAAATCAGCAAGCTCTACGAACCCCTGGATGGAAGTAACTTCACAAGTGCATAAGAAGAGGGCCGGAACGAGCCAGCACCAATCAAAGTCGCCGACCCCCAACACCAACTCCGACCCCAAGGACTTCTGCCATAACAAGACAATGCCCAAAAGTAGACCAACAATGTCTCAATCAAATTGGCATACAGCCCCAAGAGGCGTTCGCCATAGGGGCTGATTTACAAAGGGGGAGGTGTACTTTAAAAAAACGCCCGCACAAAACGGACTCCGAGTAATGACCAGGATGGATCTTCATTCAGAAATTGCCTCCGGGAAGTTGCGGGCATTTCAAGACAGCGGATCCTCAGACGCGTTTCTTCTCAACGGCCATTATACGAGCCCAAAGACTTCGATCACACTTTCATGCGGAGAAAGAGCTCCAACGATCCGAGGTTGTTGGACCAATTTGGGCCCAGTTGGGGAAGTACAAAAAGACCCCCCATACAGCCAGTTCATCAACATAAGGCCAGATGCAACACTCGCACCCGAGGCCAGTATCTTAGACAAAATAACCGGAACATGCACTCGAAGCCGCAAAAAAAGTATATATATATATATATATATATATATATATATATATATATATATATTATATGTACATATATATACATATAAT